>MU188417.1:0-42821 GCA_016904865.1 Pissodes strobi | reverse complement strand
AATGTCCAATTTTAATAGAAAAATAAACATTCTTAACTTACAGCTATGACAGATAACTTTAAAGAAGATGTTGTTAATGAACTTCATAAGCCAAGCAGAAAATATTACAAACGTCTGAGGGTTATAGTATACATATCGTTACATGTTGGTAGTAATTAATGTAATCTAAAAATATGTTTGGATAGAACCAATCAAATCAAAATCAGGAAAAGAAGTTACTGAATTTCCCTCACTTAATTTAATGCTCTCTTCAAACTTTCATATCGCTTAAGGGAAGTTGGAGTAATAAGTCCAAGCAAAATATGAATTATTGTGGCATACATCAAGAAATAGAAGTTTCATTAACTCTAGTAAGTGAAAGTGAAACTGATATTATACAAAATATACATCATAAAGAAATTTTAATAATCTTTAAATATTATAGTAATATTTAATAATGCTAATTCAAAGTAAAACACTACAATTTTGACCTAAATCATAAAGTAACTTTAAAAAGTGTATGTCAAAAAGCAAAATTAGGATACATTAAATAATACAATACCTTGTAACAATAATATGTTAAAATATGTCACACATTATAAAGTCATATATCAAGTATATGTGATAACAAAATTAAGAAACTAAAACAGTAATTCGCACTTATAGTCTATGGATCAAATGTGCAGGAAAACCACCTATTGCTGTTCCATTTATTTTTTTAAACTGCCTTGTACAAACACCTAATAAATTGCGGCTAAATAATCTGGATTACATCGCGTTCATATCGTCAAAAATAAAACGTAAAATTCTCCTCTGGCAAACTGATTACGTTTTCAGCTATTTTTCGCGTGCGTGATCAAACGCCTTGATAATGTCCGAAATAACGACTTTATTTAACTAAATCCATCACTGCTCTCTCACTTTGTGTGTTACTCGATTGATTACTAAAACTAGGGCAACACGTCCTTGCAACTTTTACTAAATTTACGAATTTAATTTCACTTGAATAACATATCAAAGGAAACGTATATTTTCACGAATAAATTTTCCATTTTTCCCCTTGACGACTAAGCATTTCGAACTTTGGTAGAATTATTAATGACCAATTGAGCTTGAGAATTAAACTTCCAAATTTATCCGGCGTTTCGGAATCACCCACACTTCGCTTTCAGGACTGGACATGTATTTAATCGATTTTTGTTTGAGTTAATAATAGCTTCTTTAAACCCACTTTATTGATGTGCACTCAACAAGAAAGGATTACAGCATGCAAGTTTTGAAATCGAAAATATTATTTCGACCAAAATTGAGCATTTTAGGGTTCTGTAAGCTCATTGAACATCGGTATTTACAAATTTTAAGCATATGTGCTCCAGATATACTAGGTTGGGATTTGGAACCTTTGGCAAAATGCACTTAACCCCCAGCTACTATCGCAGTTAC
This sequence comes from Pissodes strobi, assembly GCA_016904865.1. Taxonomy (NCBI): domain Eukaryota; kingdom Metazoa; phylum Arthropoda; class Insecta; order Coleoptera; family Curculionidae; genus Pissodes; species Pissodes strobi. The sequence continues at coordinate 41,399 of MU188417.1, read as the reverse complement.
ATTAGTACTATCCACGGGTCCCCAGCACCCACTATAGATATATGTATGTATTAAATAAACAATTTTAAAAACCTTAATTTTTATTCATCCAAAACATTTACACATACCAACAAATATTTAAAAAAAAGACGAAACTACTTATCTAAACACTTAGGACATATTGTTTTACAACACTGATTACAAATTGGTATTTTACAAGAATCAGAACTAATAGCTGCCTTCCTATCTTTTTTAGGGAGATAAATGCCACAACTTTTTCGTTTGCTCTTTATTCCAGATTCTGTAGCAACCTCCCCAACTGGAATTGTGATTTGTAAAATACCAGTTATTAGTCTCTGGATTTTCAAGTGCACTTTAGAGCTGACCATTCAAGAACGCAGGTGCTCCAATCTGTTTGATAATGTCATATTGCGAAATTTCTTCACCACCTTTGGGAAATTGGTAGATAATACGAGAATTGACACCTGCAATATTTAAAATGTCATGAAGAAACGCTACGGGCCATCGGTTTGTTCTTCTAGTGCGCACTCAGTATAAAAATGAATAATTTCTGGCTTTCCCGTATCTTGGTTTATCGAAGAATTATGGTGCATGCTGGAAAGTAAAATTACACTTTTGCCTTTTTTTTTTGTTACGTATGAGACTTTGGTATTAGATGAAGAAAATCCACAAATCGAAGAAGAGACTGGTCGCTTCCTATGAGGCAAAAATTCAGGAGGTATGGCTCTTTTATTCTTCTTCAAAATGCCAACATATGTTAACTTTTGTCGTTGAGTGCCTCAAGAAGTTCTACTGAGCTTCAATATACTACGCTAGTCGTAAAACAACTATTGTAGGATTTGATAGCTTAGATTTGGGTTCAACGGATTATGTTTCAGCACCGCAATATATTTCTGTAATGACCATATAATGCGTCTGCCAAAATTTGAACTTTAATGCCATATTTGGCAGGTTTGTTCGGAATAAACATTCTGAAGGAACATCTACCCCGAAACGATATTAGCATCTCACCAACTGTTAAATAATATTCGGGGCTATAGGATAACTTAGAATTTCTGAAAAATTCATCAAAAAGTCTGATAATAATTTATTGGTTTCTTTTCTAGTTTTAACGTCATCAAACCTAACGCAACCTAATAAAAAATAAAATCGACTCATGGTGGCGCGAAAAATAGTTCTCCCTGTGCCATCTGTAGCCCCACATCGATCTAATGTCTTCGTGACCGGACTTGAATATTCCTTTTAAGTATAAAAGGCACAAAAATGCTTTCGTTTTGGACAAGGTGGTATCGTTCGTGAATGCAGGCGAATGTGGGCGTCTTTTAAACTTCCGGTAACTTTCTTGACACATACCTATTTTCATATTAGTATATCTTACTACTTGTCCCAGCAGAGCATCAGTTAACAATAAGCTCCAAGCGTCGAGTAGGTTTGAGGGAGGATTATTTCTGGCAGGCCCTCTAAGTCCTGGCAGAATGGTAATTAAATTGTGAGATGCCGTGCGCCCTCTAATAATTGGCGCTTTTGACCATTTGGTCCGAGTCTGAAATCTCTAGCTCACTGTCGGTGATGTGTTCGCTCAAAATTTCCTCGTCATCTTTCTGATCACTCTGGTCCCCAAAGGTCCCATTTCTTTCATTGTAGTAATTTCATTCGATATTGTATTATCTGATTCAACTTCCTGGTCGGATATTTTATCCACAGCATATTCTTGTTCTTCTTTCCAAACTCTTTAGTATTTAAAATATCTTCCAATTGCTTTTCTGACAAACCATGTGAACTGCATGCCATTTTTCTGAAAACAAAAAAATGTTATCTTCATTTATATCTTCTCACTGAGGAATCTATGAAAGCAAGACTTTAAAATTTGTGGAACAAAAAAGCAAATTTTTTCGAAATCACATATTTACATTATAGTATAATACCTTTTAACCTCTATAAAATAGGTCTTATAGATAATTTTTTGATTTATACAAAAAAAAGGAAAATTCCTCAACGAACAAGAGAGGCAAGATCATCCTGTTGCAACACGTTCTACTTCTTGAAGTTAAAAGTAAAGATTTTTAATTAAAAGGAAACCTAGCCCCGGAGGGTCGTATTACAAATGCCCGGCCTCGGTAGTGGGGTCGTTAGAGCGCCACCAGTATTTTCCAGCTAAACTGAAAAAGCTCCGCGAGTGTTGTGCAGGGTGGCTAGGCCCGCTTATTAAATCAAAGGGTACTCAATCTCAACTTAACAAGAAAACACAATCTATAATTTAAGGAACAATCTATTTGTTACTAAGGGTTTTTTTTAAACACAGCAACAATACTACGATAAAATGGCAAGTTAAAGACAAAAGAATGTCAAATGACTATTAAATTTAACTAATAATTGGTACAATATGGTGATTGTACGGATACCCATTCTGTTGTTAACACTCGGTACGGTATGCCTTACAACTAAATGCGCGAAATACTACAAACCGAAGTGATCACTTGGATGTTAACTAAGCTAATTACATATATGTATGCGTGCGCTAGTAGCTGCACCAATTATAAATATAGCAATAATAACATGTATTGATAAATGACCACAATAATTATATCAATCGACTCGATAAATTAATAAAAAGAATGAAATTATTGAAAACTATCTTATAGCTCGACGGTCAATGCTTGATTTATATTAAAAGAATAAGAACGATTATATTAATCGATCAGGAAAATAAATGAAAAAATTTAAATCTATCTAAAAGCTCCGCCGAAAAGACTTATATTTAAATATTAAAAGAAATGATTATTAATTGACCAGAAAAATAAATGAATAACTAAACTTAAGCTTCTGTACGATACCCTTTAGATCCGTCAAACTCTGGTGGAGGCGCCGGGCACCTGTTGGTACTACTATGGCACTGGCCCCGAGGGTAGAACCCGCAGAGGACTTGGCAATACAATTGGCTCTAGTGTAGCCTGGTATTAAAGTGGTGGCTCGGTAATTGGACTGGTAGCCCGGAATCAGAACTAGTAGCCCGGAAATTGAACTGTGGCCCGCTAATTTAAGTTGTGGCCCTGTAATTGGACTGTGGCCCGCTAATTGAAGTTATGGCCCTGTAATTGGACTGTGGCCCGCTAATTGAACCCTGCAATAACCCAATACGCATTAGACAAAGCCCCCTTACTTTAATGAAAAAACCTATAACCCCTCTTGCATAAATATATATGGACTTTCAATGACCATCAGCAAATAAAAGAAATACTAAGGTACAGACAACTTGAATATAAAAAAAGATCGGTATGAATCACCCCTAAAAGAAAATATAAAACTAAAGTTACATTAAAATAAAAATTCAGATTTGATAAAATGGAGCAGATAAGATAACCTATAGAATGCAAATGGTGGATAATGTACAAAAAAAAGGTTAACGCAGATAAGGCAATTGAATCGTTAATTCAGACAAAAAAACTGTAGCAATAATTACCTCGCTCGTGTGTGAGGGTTACTGGAGGTTCGACGGTCTCGGTCTTGTAAACAGGCTCGAAAAGCCTCTAGAAACAAGAGAAAATAGCCTTTAGCAACATGGCGGCCACGCGCTTCACAAGCTATAGAAAAAAAATAATTCCAGGGAAAATGCTTACCTAGTGCAGCAGTCAGATCCCGATAAATCGGTAGTGTCAAAACACAAAGAGAAACCACAATAAATCCCCAAAGAATGGGTAGAATTAAATCACAATACTAAATGTTGAGTCTCTATAACTGCACTAACAGCAAACCTTCTTCTCGCCTAGAAAGGTATTCTTAGAAGCACCCTCTTTTCGTTTCCGTCAATTTGCCTTTCTCCTTCCCCGAGATTAAAGAACTACGTCAGATCAAGAAGTAGTAATGGGCTGAAACATGCCAAGCGATTCGATACAAGGAATAATTTTAAGATAATAAACGACTTAGTTCTCGTTTATTAGGATGGTAAAACGACGGCGGGAGCCACCATTAATGCACTGAAATTAAATGATTCAAGAAATACTAGAGAATATTCCCCAACAAAACGATAAACTATTAAAAATTTAAATCGACAGCTGCAATTATTATGACAAATAGCCCATTCCTATTACTCGGAACCAATAACCGAATGTTACAAAAAGTGCACCATGCCGGGTGGAAAGATAAATATAAAGCAGAGGTCCCAAAACGATCTCAGAAATGATCGGCCGGTGATTGGAATCCAGCAACCAGGGGTTCCAAAAAGTTATGAAATATTCAAACCGAAAATAAAATATGAATTTGACGGTCTAATGAAACGTAAAAGCGGGTTTTATTAACAAAATTCTTAAAAATATAAATCAATTCGCTGGCCGTTCTACGGTAATATAATATAAATTAAGCAAAGCTATCCTAATAACAGTAATATCCTATTTTAGTGATTGATCAAACCTAGGCCACAGAATAATAAAACAATCAGAATACGAACAGAAAGAGAGGTCCGATACCGGCCGCTATGACCTCGACCGCCTGTGCTTTGTGAAAAACATGGATTTGTGCCAATACGTTCTTCCAATTTCTTCCAAAGCATCGCTCCCTCTCTTTCTGTCGGGATTCTGATTGTTTCTTATTCTGTGCCTAGGCGATCTGTGCTTTGCTGATCAACTAAAATAAATATAGTCACAAAGTGTTATAAAAGCTAAATATATCGTTAACCTATATTTAGAATAAAATTAATTTACATTGATAAATGTGGCAAAAGCTTATTGACAGCAAATCGAATCAAAAAATTTAGAATTAATTAACCGATGAGTATGGACCTTTTTCAATAACCCTTACCGCAAAATACAGCATTTTTTTTTGCTAAATGCGGCGTATAAAATGAAATTTAAAATTATTTGACACTGGCCAAATCGGAATGTTACACTGTATATGGAACATTTTGAATAACGTAATAGTTTTGAGACTATTTATTTACGCACCAACTAACTTTTATCAACAGTTACATTTTTAAATAAATTAAAAATGGCAGAGTTTTTAATTTGGCGTTAATTCCTTTAAATCCCACCCCCTGTACAATGCATTAACAAGAAAATCACCAACCTGTTCAATAATTCACCTTACTCTGTCACAAAACAGGAAATAACTTATATTTAAAAAATCCTTACGCATTTACTACTGATGGGTCCTGAGGACCCAGTCCACACTACTGCTCAGCAACTCTTACTCTGACTGATGCGTTTTTACTTGCGTTGCGAAGCACTTCTTATCGTAGGAGAGTACAGGAGCGGACGGTCCACAAAATTAAATTTCTTGAGAAATATGGCAAAATAGAAAATCCGTTGGGTCCTCAGGACCCGTCGGTTGTAGCTGAGGGTTCAAAGTTTTTTCCACAACACCGAAACAGAATTTTTGCACTCACCACGCGTTTCGCTGACCATATAAACATCATCAGGAGATGATTAAAGCAGTTTTAATCATACCCTGATAATGCTAACATAGTTAACAAAACTCGAATCCATTTTCCACATTAAAAATTCACACATGCCGAACTTAATATACTTTAGAGCATCCAGTTTCTACCAACCTTAACAGGCGCCCCCCTATTCTTGAAATCAAAAGCTTCTCCAATCTCCAATACCATTTACAGATTTTCGCGACGCCACTTACAAGCCGATATCCCTGATTTCGTAATTCTTTTGAATGCAAAGAGATACGCATCTGTACACAAAGCGCATACATAAATAGCAACCGGCGATAATCTAGACAAATTCAGTAACAATTTGCATTGTGCGGTCGCCTGCACTTGATTTGTTTACGTACTTACTCTTTACCAGATTAGGGCCTAATGTATGCACCAGACAATGCTATAATTTTATCAACTCGAAAACCAGATCCTCAATTAAATGCCTTCTATGGCGAACGCGAATTTATTTGGTTGGTAATTGAAGAACGTGCCTTAGAAGATTTAAATCCATTCAGTCGAGTTTTGTATAGCATGCAATTGGGAAACTGCTATTAGGTGTTTGCTGAAGAGGTTGAGCTTGATTGGTGGAGTTGTTTGCGCTTGCGAATTATTTATAAAAATAACACTTTCTCTAAGAAGCTTAAATTAGTTCATATGTATGTGTTGACGGATTTGTCAGTGGTATATATTTCAAACTGAATAAATAATACATTATTTAATACACAGTACGTACAAGTCTTTAGACTGCTAATAAGCTAGTTATTGAAAAGGAGCTCTCATACAGCCTCTAACTCAATTTTGCTATAGCCTTGTTAAGCCTTGTGACCATCAGGATATCGTGGCTTAACATCGCTTGATTATTCCATGAAACATCATAATGTTAAGAGGGCACTAAAATTCGTTTGCAATATTCTTAAGCAGTCATGGATTAACCTCACCTCATCAAATGACAGAAGTACTGTATAATATAATATTAAAAAATGGACAGACCTTCGATGAGGTATTCTCTTTAGGGTTAGCAAATACTTGACGGGGTGGCGTTAGATGGTTCTTTCAAAGAGTTGTTAAAATTGATTCACCGTACAATTATCTTCTTTACGAAAAACCTTCTGTTTTCTAGGATCTAAAATGGACTTTTGTGTGGCCCCAACAGGGTTCACTTTAGCGATCTGTGTTTCGATTTAATATCACTTTTTTGATTTGATTTTCCTATGAAATCTCATATTGGTAAGGTCATGCTGCAATATATTTTTGACTTTTTTTATTCTTTAGCCATTATTGTTTATGAGTATTGCAATTTATCTATCATACAATTCTCCTTTACACAACAAACTGTCACGTGGAACGAACTTCGATAGAAATGTCTGTAGGGTAGTCGATGGCATTAACATCAATGATTCTCTGATATCCAATAAAGGATTTAATGTCACTCCAAGAACAGCCTCCACGATGCCCGGATTTAATTTCGCTCGATTTTTCGATGAAACTTTATGTTATGAAGATTATGCTGAAATTCATTTGGGACTATGTCTCTTATTTAACCACTGATCCTGGAAGTTAAGTCTGGGTTTCCAGAATGCCGAAACTAGAACTTCATTCCAATACATGTGATGCTTATATTGGTTGTAAATATATACAATAATTGGCCACATTTAATCTTCATTTTAATATTAGTATTTCATGCGGGATGGCTCCTAAGTACCTACTGTCCAAAATTTCAAGGTTTATTGTTACTTGTAGAAAAATGCTTTACTTCCATGATTCAAGATGTTGAAAACATAAATTCAAATAGTGTTTTTTTTTTTAATTAATTTTTAATGATTTTGCTGATACTTTGAAGTAACAAAACGCTGCCAGTCTTAGTTGATAATCACTTTTGTCGCATCCGTTAGCATAGTTAGACATCAATTAATCAACGTTTTGACATCCTAAAGGCAGCTAGGCAATAGAGCTTGTCAATACAATGGCCAGCAGGCAAGCGTTGGCAACGCTGGAGAGAGTAGGTACGTGAAAATCACACGGAGTAAACGATTTTCCTCGGAATACTGATTGTAAAATCGTAAGTTTGCAATAATTCGGGAAATCAAAGAGCCTAGGATAAACCGGAAATAAGAAATGCAAAAGAATTCGTCGCGTACAGGAACTATACTGCATAATCTCAAAAAGTCACATGAAAATTTTATACCTTATTCAGACCTAGATTACCAATGAAAATATTACAAAACACCAATGGAAAAGTGCTTTGCTTGGATGAAGAAGATACACAACTGCGAACGTGCGATAAAAATAGCAAGAGAGCTAACAAGGAAGGTTGTAGAACTTTAAAAAACGGAAACTAAAATTCTGTTGTCCCTCAAGAAAAAATCCGATTAGTCTGCTAGCTTATTAACAAACTGGAAAATACCATGCTAAATATGGCCAAAAATTGGATATGTTCACCAACTAAAAACAGACAACAACCCCGCCACCAAAAGAATTATACAAGAGGAAGCAACCCCACTGCAAAAACAGCCTCAGCGAATCGGGAATGATCGGCAATAAAGGACTGCCTACAGGCGACGAAAATTTATCCACAGTTAGCACTGCTAACAATCACAAGGACAGAACAAGAGCAAAATCACAATCAGTGGAAGAGAACCAACGGCAAATCATGGATAGTCTTATTAACATAACCATTATCAACAGGAAAACCGGTACTAGCAGCCTCCCCAAAACCTAAAAGACTCGATCCAGCACCACTTTAGGATCAAACACCCAAACATTGGCAAGTTTAGCAGTGGGGAGCAAAACATCCTTATATCATACCCCCAAACGTAATTATAGAATAGATTAAAAGAGACGGATAATAATATCCACATATTGAGCCTCGAAAAATTAAATACAATTTTCAACAGACGTTGCTGCTTTTAAAGTGCAGATAGCATTCTCTGAGATGAAGAAGATTCCTGGCCTCATGCTACTGACAAAGTACACTATCTTAAGGTGCATCGTAACGCAAATAGCAATGGTGAAAATTTTCCACCTAGAGCCCACGAGGCAACCTAAGCTCTATAAACAATCAAGCTCCAGTAGATAACTTAATACAAAACCAACTTTTAGATAATTTTTGAATGAACATTATCACAACTCTGAAATACTTGGGTATATTCATAAACAAGGACATGCGAATGACTGCCCACATTAGAGAAACAAGCAAAAAGGCATCAATGATTATGATGAAATTGGCAAGAGTAATGAGCAATATAGGAGGCCCAAGACCTTGTAAGAGACGAATGCTGGTTTCGGCAGTTCATTCAATTATGCTGTATGGCTCACCTATCTGGCAAGAGGCTTTAAAATATGAACACTATAATAAAATTATGGAAAGAATAAATAGACAGGCAGCAATCAGGGTAATATCCGCTTATAGAACAGTCTCAACTATAGCTGCCATAACAATAGCAGGGATTACTCCATTTAAGCTGAAAGCAGAAGAAGCCGCAACCAGTTGGGAATCGAGATGAGCTCAAAATAAATAGGCCAGATGTCGTACCATCACACTATGGCAATATGCCTGGGGCAAATATAATGGACATGCAAAGATCTTCATCAGAAGTGTGGAAAAGTGGGAAAGTAGGAAGTGGGGAGAAATGTATTATTTTCTAACTCAAGCATTTACGGGACATGGAACCTTTGGGCCCTACTTGTTCGAAATTAAAAAACAAAGAAATGCAAATTACTTGTTTTGTGGGCAAATAGATGCTCCAAATCATACAATCTTCCATCTTCCACTGTCAAAGATGGCAAAACGAAAAGGTTGGAGCAGAAACAAAAATCTGACACGGTATAACAGACCATAATATTGCCGAAGTAATTTGGGAATCTAAGTCAAACTAGAACGCGGTAGCAGATATGCTGAGAAATAAAAGGGAAGAAAAAAGGCGACAGAATGACAGAAATTGATTAAAAAGCGACACGATGGGAACATGGGCCAGAATAGAACTGGAAGATTTAGAGCCCCCCTCCATTGAAGTAATGCTTTGTTGCGGTTCCAATGGCGGGAGGGAGCAGTGGTGGAAATGGTTTTAATGGCTGAAAGCCTCACACACCCCTGGGTTGACCTAGCACCAATGGCCCAGGGGCGGTGCGGTATGCATTTTGGATCCGTCAACCACCACTATAATAAAAAAAGGTTTAGTTGGATTAACCCAACGTAACCTAAACTAACCCAAACTTTTTTTTATTATTAATATAGAGAGGGTCAGGAAATCTGTTGCTTTCTCAGACATCTATGCTTGTTGTTCTGCCAGCAAGGTAATGTCGGGTTAGCGTCCCCGCTCTAGAGGTCACCGACCGACTAAAACCCTCCCCTTCTTCTGTCCGCTCACCCTTGAAATTGCCCGGGAGCTTACATCAAGAGTGGGCCCTATCTTTAATCGTCACGATCCATCGCTCTTTCTCTCTCTCTCTTTTCTTCCATTATACAGTTTATCATTTTTTGGCCAGATTTGATCAGATTTCCCTCCGTCAAGGCGGTGCCCATTTCTGTACCTGCTGTAATTCGGTATCTAGTCCATCGTGGACACACAAAAATTGTATGTTGAACCGAGTCTATCTAATTGCAGTAAAGGCTCTTCTGTTTTCTTCAATCTTTTGGTGTAAGCTCTAAATGAGCCATGGCCCGTGAGAGCTTGGCTAATAAAATAATTTACTCTCCGATGTTTACAGTTCAGCCACCTACGTATATCCGGAATTAGCCTTTTTGTCCGCTGTCTCTTTTCCGAACTCTTTTCCCAATTCCGTTGCCATACAGTCTTCGTTCTCTCTTCCGCTAGGTGATTTGTTTCCTGGATCTGTCCATATTCTGCTCCAACTGTCCGATATATGCGCTCTTCCAACATGAGATCGATCGGTGGCACTCCCGTGATCAGTTGTATTGCCACTATGGACACCATTAGATGTCCTTAGAAGCACCTTCTTCTGTAAACGTTACAAAATTTGTTGGTGCTTTTTTATCATAATCACGTCATGCCAGATTGATGCCCCGCTTAAAATGATCGACTGTATCACTGAGTACAAGAGTAGCCTCTTGTCACTCGTCAGGCCTCCTATAATGGGCATAAGTCTTATGAGAGCTCCCAATTTTGCTTTCCCCCTCCTAGCTACACCTTTCACGTGTTCGCGAAACGCCGTGTTTTCTACAATTCTAATCCCGAGAATTTACTAAGCTCAAGGTGATTTTTTTCCATCCATTTATTCATTACAGATAAAGTTTGATTTACTTAAATCACCAAAGTTCCCCTATCTCCTGCTTTGACCGCTATTATTGCCAAATCATCGGCAAACCCAATAGGTGCCATAGGATACTGCGAATGAGAGTACAGCTGTTCTGAATAATAGTACAATATGCCAATACGAATATTGTCACTGAAAAACTTAATGGGCGCTAATCGCGAAAGGTAATCGCATGTCTTGAATTGAAGGATAGTCTAATTGCTTTATGAAGACTTGCGAACTGTATTTAGTGACGCCACGCCTTGATTGGCGTGCAGGTTATGTAGCTCAGAATAGGGATTTATGTACGTCAGGTAAGAAGAGATGGTTAATAATACATTTTAGTGAAAACAATAGGAATATTTATTGGTCAAAATCTTAATGAATTTACACTCTATTCGATTATTGTTGCACCTTGTCTTTTCGGTTGCGTTATCTTTTATTTACGGTTAGCACTGCTTAATTTAGGTATGCTTTTGAACATTTTTGCCGGCAGACTAGTTCAGCTTAATATCACTCAGAGTTTACACTGCACTTTAACTTTTTTACAGATTCGACTATGACATTGTCTTTCTCAGAACTTTAACAAATGAAGATTCGACTTTACTACTTTAAGCGGAGCAAACTGGTTGAACAAGATTGGGTGAGAAACAAGGTTTGTTAAACTGATGGTTCTCTTGAGTTTTATATAATAAAATCTGCTGACTGTTGTACGTTTAAGGTTGATAATAGCTTGCGTTGATCGCTCCTTGTATATATTTTTTCTTAAATGTTTACATAACATATTCCAAGTTCAAATTCAAACTTAGGACACGGTGACATTTACTTAGTAGTTTATGTGTTTCAGTAGTTCACAATATCAAGGATTTGGTCCCTTTCAAAGTGATTCTGCACGCATGCCACGGACTTTTTCAATCTGTGGCCTGTTATGCAGGCTTGGCCTGGGGGCATTCTAGGCATGCGGAAGAATTTTTGGGTTGCAGGGAAATGCATTGCTACTTGTTTGTGGTCTATAATATCGCACTGATATAAAACAGAAATTTATTAAATTAAATATATTAACCATATTGTCGCGCTTTGGTTTTGAATGCCTCCTGTGTGCACACACTAACTCGCGAACATCCCAAAGAGGCAATGCCTTTCACAATTTATAAGATAACATTTGAAAATAACGTAAAACCGGATTTCTTGAGGCTACAGAAATTGCGTCTCTCGACTTAATATTACTGTCAACTATTTTTAAATAAACTGCCATCTACTTCCTAACCATTACCTTCTAAAAAAAAGGCACTCAATGCTGTCTCCTCATGCATCAACCATTCAGTGATCGTAATCTGGTATCTACTGTCTCTAAATCTGTTTAATATCCATCTGTACTCTCTCTTCACTGTGTATATCAAACATTCTCTTAAAACTATCTCATTTAGTTTGTAAGTTGTTATCCATCTAATCTTATATTTCTGTTTATGTATTTGTAATTTATATTTGTGTTTATATTATCTAGCTTTAATATTATTATTTTTATAGACTTCTGAATTATTGTGATATGTCTACCTTTTGAATATGCTCCTACTTTTGAAAGTTTGATGTGGGTAAAAATGGTTGTATGTGGAACCCAAAAAAAGCGAATTTCAATTTGCAAAAATCTTTTCATCGTCAATTTCCCAGTAGAAAAAATCATTTAAAATCTGTTGATTAAAGGAAATCTGCGATTTGTTGTACATGATATTAAAGAACGGACAAAAAACGTGCTTTCGAAAAAGAAAGAAAAAAATTAACATGATATGTGCATGTTAAGGATATGTGGTTGATCTCTACATTCTCATGTCCTTTTGTCCAACCGAACTTACGGTTATAGCCGCCAATAAAAACTTCACGTCTACCACAAGAGCCAAAGACTCACGCGGTTCGACGATAGATATAGGCTGTCAAAAATTAAATTTTGTTTATGGGCATGGCGAGTCTTTGTTGCAAACTGTACTTTATTATTTTTGCAATTATATTCTCAAAGAACTGTCAGTGATATAGTTAAGAGTAAAGTGCTCGGTTACATGAAACGGCGTAAATCTTTTAGATAACAATACATGAATACATTACATTGTAAGGTGAAAAATTCAAGGATGCCTTAAATAAAAAATAACCTTCGCAGGATCAGCTTAGCGTGCAAGTGGCCCATACTTATGAGATGTGTTGTAATGTCTACTTTATTTATGGCTAGTGACACATACCTACTTATTTAATATATATTATGTTAAACGCAATATCCGATTTTAGGCCATTCCAGTTTGGCGTAGGACATATTAAAAGTTCCTATCAATGTTAGGAACTTTGCACTTTTGCTGAGACATATAGTCTGTAAACCGAGCGTTGATCGTTACGTCATAAATCCTGACGTCAGATCAGTTTTGAAGCATGTCCTGAATTGATTCACAAGAGTCTTGGGAGGAGCATAACTTACGCTTCGCGCATGATCCATTTCGTGTCGGTAAAATAGACGGCTATTATCGATCTCGAATGTGAGGTTAGATAGGACGCTGAATTCAAACCCAAAACAATAACAAATAACATGTCATGCTCATAAACTCGTGATTCATAGATTTAATTTAAAGAAACTAACCGATAAACATGCCCTTTTTCACTCTGGTAAGATAATATTTGGATCTCCAATATGAATATTTTAATTGTATGCAATCTACTTTGTTTTAGGTGAAGAAAAAGTCTTGTGTGGTTTACAATAGGAACTTAAATAAATTAACAACACAATACAAACAGAAATATTCTAGTGTTCTAGTAAAATTCCAGCAGAAATTCTTAGATATACAGGGGTCTTGTTATCTTGTGTGAATGAAAACATATCTAAAACCTGCGAAATTTCGAATAATAAGTGGAATCTTTGCTACAAGAAAAGTTATGCAATTATGCATGTGATATGTGGTTAATTGAAGAAACATTCAACTCAATTCAAAAGCAATGTACTGTGAAACAAACTTGGCCGGGAGAAAAGTGTATAAAAAATCACAAAGACATTTTTAATATCAGATATGCAACTGAAACGTGATTTGGACCTTTTCTTTACCAATTAATTTTTATTTGTCAAACGATTGTGAACTTGTAAGCATCTGTAAAGTGCAGTAAACAAATTAATAAAAAGAGAAATTTACCATTGCAGTAAACTTTGGCATATATTTAAATTTGACTATAAATGCAATTTTATTCTTCGGTTAGCTATGGTTTTTGTTGTCTTATCATTTAATTAATCATTTCACATTACAGCAGTGTTCTGTAGTTAATAAAACTGAAAGACCTCAAACATGTAGCTTTTCTTTAGTTTTATATATGTAGGTAAGTAAGTTTTGTTTATAATTTATAACGCTTAGATTCGTAAAAGTTTATTTAATTTTTTTTCAGTTTTGCTTATTATGTAGCTGTAAATATCGCCATTACGGCCTTAGTTCAAACTTTTAATAATATTTATGCTATTTTTAACATAGGACATCTCGTATAAAATATATTAAATGGGTGACGGTATAGCATAATATTGTATTTGAGTCTGTTGTACTTCAGGTATAACCAAAACTAACTAAAGTAACTTAAACAAAGTAGAGTAGATTGACACCATAAAATAAAACTCAAGTATGAGAGGAAACGAAAACAATGCTAATTTATTTCCAAAGAACGCCCAAATGTTTATGAAATGGAAAACAAAACATTTTATATAACCTAAAGTGTGCTATAACATGATTCATATACAACTACAGAAAAGGTCTGGCGTATATGTGTTAACTTTAACAATTTAAAATCATATTTTTCTTTATACAAACTTAGTACAGAGTACTATAATACAATATTAAAATACTATTGGCATGTATCGATCAGCCAGCCACAAAATTCATCGGGAGACACAAATGACAGACAAGACGAAAGATAATAAAGCATTCTATATCTCCTCGTCATATATCCAAAGCATCTCTGCTTCTTCCAGTCCTCGCTAATTGTATTATAGCATTTGTGTGATGAACATAATTTCTCCATTTTTTTGGTGTAATCTAAAACAGATTCTCTTATAAAATAGCAATATCTAAAAGTTAGACTAGATTCTTACCTTTTGAAGTGCTTCATTCCACAAATTTAAAACAGCTTCGCTTGTGACAGGATGTATCGAACTGATGCATCTGCTTGTATCGAACCGATACAAGCCTCGTAGTATAACGCTTATGTTCTGACCATCCCATCTCAATAGGATTATATTAGCAGATCAGTAGATATCTGCACTCTGTCAATATTCATCAGATTCGTTTGCAATGAACGCAGTGTGAGATGTTCACCTACAATAAAACCGAAATAATGAATAAATTATTTAAAATAATGAAAAATTAAATGCAGATTACCTTTCTCATACATAGCGTACATGCTCTCCTTATAGTATGGCCATGAACTTTGTGAGGAGGCGCTCCATGAGAGGAAATAATAGCAACATTTAAAGTCAACAAGTTTCTAGACTGCCTTTCAATGCATTCTTTGCACAGTGGCTGACGATATTCCTAAAGCATCAGAAACTCTCTACAACAAATTAATAATCCTACTCTTTATATATTGTTAAAACTGCACTTTTGTATCAACTTACATTAGGTATATACTGCACTCACGGGTAAAAGCGTTTTCCCTGCTGCTTTTTCGCGATTAAAATGGTCTATTAGTTTTAAAATGAGGACTTGCTCATTTTCAGTGTACCGATGTCCAGGCATTTCCAACTGCGATAACAATCACAAATAAAAACAGAAAAATACGTTGGACGAACTTCAAATAAAATAAATAAATATATATTTGACACTTTGACAGATGAGAAATTTCATTAATTTCATCTGATATCCTAGCATGCGCAGCTCAACGTACGTCCGTGACGTCAAATTTCTGTCACCCCCGATTGACGGTGGTATGAGAGAGAAAGACAAGGTATGACGTAACGATCAACGCTCGGTTTACAAACTATACTAGTATTGCCCATTAGTTTTTTGGACAAACTAGAATGGCCCGATTAGTGTTTGGAAATATCCGATTTAAATTGTTTTATTGAAATATCCAGAAATTTCTATGGTAAGTGGTCAGTAATATCATTGTTGCAGCTTCTTAATTGTGTCGTCATACCTCGAGTTACTTTAAAACTATAAAATATGGCACAGTTAAAGTGGAAGCACACTTTTATTCAAAAAATGTTAGAAAGAGAAGTTGAATCTTCGACACGTTTAAATGTGTTAACAAGTGATCAGTGTGGGGGCTAAATTGATGAGGTAACTCTTGTCTCGTCTTGTTCTCTTTGATGGCTTTGCTGCAATTCAATTGCCAGCTCGATTCCTTTGTGACCACAAGTCGTCTGGTTTAAGCCATGTCCTGGCCCCTGATTATTGTAATATTAGTTTCTTACTCATATAATAGCTTGTGTAGATTGAGGTATGTTAGTAGACAACACAACAGGGGATCTAGGCAATACATATATTAGACAAAAGGCTATATTGCAAGGAAAAGCTAGAGGGCAATTAATGAATGGAAAGAGGATGAAGTCGAGCAATATAATTTAATGGTATTGTGATTTAAAAAGGTATTGATGAGATCAATAGTTTTTTACGTAATTAAGATCGTGTAAATCGTTATAGGGGCATTGAGATTCTTACTACAAAATTTTGTATACAAATCAAAATCTGGTATTGAATTGATTGCACACTCAAATATAATGCGATTGAGATCTTCGACTGATCCACATTTACAATATGGGCCATCTTTTCTGTTCATTTTATATAACATTTCCCCCGTTAGGCAGTGACCAGTACGCATTCTAATTACGTTAGTGATATGTCTCCTATTTTTATATGGAAAATTGTTAAACCATCTTTCTCTCAACAATTCATTTTGCACTTTGGAATATAAGGTTTTTTTTGATGTTTAATTTAAGTTTGCATTGCTTGGTAAAGCCAGCTAAAGATTTAGGCTTGATGTTATTAAAGATTTCTTTGGAATTGTTGTGTTTTTTGGTACTCTAAGATTCTTCCAAAATTGGTAAGAGTATCTGCTGTCTCGTTTCCAGGAAATCGACCAGGAATCCAGGCCAGTCCAAAATGGTGCTCATTCTGATTTGAATTGAAAATCCATTTTTTTGTCTTTAACGTCCAATAATCAGAATTGGTTCTATGCAAGTTGGCACTAATTTTGGTGATAACACTTAATGAATCTGAGAAAATAATAGCATTTTATGATGTTTTGATATTGCGGTTTGTGTTGCATCATGTATTGCTATCATTTCTGCCTGACAGATACTGATATCATCGGGAAGTCTGGATGAAAATTTGTGATACCATATCCTGATTTATTATCTTTTTTTGATGCATGTGCATAAATAAATACGTAGTTATTCTCATATTTGTCTTCTATAAGTCTGAAGTTTGGTTGTATGTCTTGTTTGTTAATCCTGCAATTTATGATTT
Organism: Pissodes strobi; assembly: GCA_016904865.1. Lineage (NCBI taxonomy): Eukaryota > Metazoa > Arthropoda > Insecta > Coleoptera > Curculionidae > Pissodes > Pissodes strobi. The sequence goes on along the minus strand of MU188417.1, from coordinate 24,248 downwards.
TAAGTGGCGATATTATATAGCCTATTTCATATCTTATTTAAGTATGGTAAAAAAGGGAAAAACCTGCGAATAGATATAGAATTATGTTATTGGCCTGAAAACCGGTAGCCCCGACATTCGTTTAATAATTTTATCAATGGATGATATACGAACACCATTTTGTTATGGCTCAATTCTCACGAAATGTGGTTGTCCTGAGGAAGAGGTAATTAAATCTTGACAGAACAATAAAGGGTTTTCCTTTAATTTGAGTCTATAATAAAACCAGACTGCAATTATTCTTCTCTCTTCAGTTTCTCAGATTGCGGCGTCTGACCCCTACTAACCTGCCATAGATGGTGTTCCTCAGGGATGGATCAAAAGCGTAGCCCTGTAGGACCCCACTGCTGATATTTTTGCATTTAGTGTTTTTTCTTAAGCCTTCGTGATTATTTATCTGTCCCAGAGATAGCACTTGGTTAGGTTGTTAAGTTCCTGGTCTATTCTTCTAATTCTCAGATCTTCTAGGGTTTCCCAGGAAGGGCTATTGAATGCGTTCTTAACACCTAAGCGTATGATAATGTAAAAACGTATATGTGCAGGAGGGTTGTTTACAAAGCTGCTGTTCTGGCAACTTCTAGAATTGCGTCCACTATCTGTCATTTTTTTCTGAACCCGAACTACATATTTGATAAACCTCCAGTGCGGTTGAGCTTGCTACTTAACCTGCTTAGGATCAGAAGCTCAACAAGTTAGGCAAATTGGTCTGTAGGAAACTGGCTTTTCTGCCATTTTTTCAGCAGGAGCAAAATTTTACATTTTTAAGGCAAAAATAGACCTCACACTGTCAGGTCATTGCACGCAGCAAGAACTTACTCGGATTTATCCTGCGGTACTTGTTTTAGTACTGTAGCGAGCAAAGCGAGCGGAGGGCCATGCATGAAGTGTTCCAATATTTGGGGAAACGTAATTCTAGCTAACATTTATATAAAATTTATATTACAGACACACTATAAATGGCGGTTTACTGGACGCTCGATACAAAAATGCGTCCAGGAACTGTTGTTTTCCAGCTTGGCGAACGCTGTATTTTGTTCTATATTGAAGGTTACGTGGGTAGTAGATCAATTATCACAGTTTAATAACACAGGTTCGTGTTCCGGACAAAGATGTTGGCTACGTTCTTCAGTACTTCGATGAACATCTGAGGTTTCTCCAAGATTCCCAGTAAAGATTTTATTATAATTTTATATTTCGTCACAAAGTGACCTCCAGCATGCTATTTTGGCGATTTTCCCTCATTTACTTTTTGGTTCCCTGTTTGCTTCTCATAGTTGACCGTTTGGTTGTCCATGGAATCTTTTTGATTCTTTGATGTATTGCCTTCTTGTTTTGATACATGCTTTTAGGAGATATGCTATGTCCTCATTCCACCAATATGCAGAATGCCCTTGTCCAGTTTTCTTCTTTCTAGGCATTGTTCTCTCACACATTTCGTAGAGCATTTTTGAGAATTCTCTGTGGGACAGATATTGAACAATTCCTTCAACTTCCGTTACAAGTTTAACTTCATATAGTTTCCTTGTATACAAACCTTTGTATATTGCTTCCCTTTGGGGGCTACGTCGATGGTTGATTTTAAATGGTATGCAGCATTGGTCACTAAGGTGTTCTTTTCGCTATCTTCCCAATCCCATTTAGAGTTTTTTCAATATCCTGTGTTGTTAGTGTCAGATGAAGCGTGAATGATTAATTCTGCCTGGAACGTTGCTTTGCCTCTTTGGTTCGTACGAGTAACTACCATGTCGTGTTCGGCAACCATTTTACCTCGATTGTGTGTTACGTGTATAGCCCACTGGGAAGACTTTGCCTTGAAATCATCAGTCATGGTTGCCTTTTACTTAAAAGGAGAGCTAGTTTCACCTTCATGATTAAAAAGTTCTTGTCAGCTGCTTGTCTATGAAATTAAATCACCTGTTCATAATATTCAAAACATACTCCATCATAGTGTCGACCCCTTCAGGTCGTTCCTTTTTCCTTCAGGATATCTATTAAAATATTTTATACATTTTTCCCCTTGTACCATAATTTGAACCTTAGGTAAGCGGTCTTATATTTCTCCTTGGATCACAGTCATATATTTAATCCTGACGCTGAATTGACGGTACATAAATGATTCCTTGGAGATCTGTCTGACGATTTATCCGTTACTTGTCCACATACACTGTCAGTTGATATTATAGAGAAAGGTAGCCTCTTTCAAATATTATTTAATTATTCATGATTATTATTATAGTTTATAGATCAATATTAGAAAAACCTTATATGCAACACGTTCGAAAACACTAATTTTATATAACTTGCGTTCGTTTTGCAGAAATCTGCCCATTACATATAATAATCCCTTTTCCAACTGGTAGGGTAAATAGGTATTAAATGATCTAAACATCCTTGATCTGATTAACAAAGTAAAGGAGGAAATTACCAATCATAGAGAGCCATTTCAGAGATCGGACTGATCACTTCAATCTTCGGAATGATTCCTTGCATTAATTCCGCTTACCAAATTGAAGAACAAGTACAATCTGTTGTGGTTGCACAATGCTTCCTTGCATTAAGTTCGAGCAGTTTCATTAATTCATTTACTTTTAAGTTGAGTCATAGATTCGTGACGAAGATTCAGGAATTGCATTTGGGTTAGTTTGGGTTAGATAGGGAGAAGGTAAAGACTGGGTGGGTTTGTAATGAGGGACGGCGGAGATGCTCGGATAATTCTGATCGATCTTCCTTACAGGTAAGTCGATTGATCTTGTAATTATCCTTCGCATCTCCGCCGTCCCTCATTACAGTTTGTAGATGTTTATGAACAATTTATTATAAAAGAAAATGTTCCTTCTAGCCTACCGTACCTAAAAACAGCGCCATATGTCAACTAATATTGGACCAACTGGAGTACTAATTAACCATTTTCACAACCTTCCTTGCCGGACCTCACCAACAACACCAGTGAACTCTAGGATCGGTGAAAGTATTTCACCTTAACACACAATCATTAAAGAGCAAAGCTGATGAGGCTTAAAAGGATTAAGTAAGTTTGGCACACCAAACAGCCGTCAACATGACACTGCATGTTGAAAATTTTAGGACAGGTCCAGTTTGTAATACAGTTGAGTTTAAGGAGGAGGATCAATTCTATTAGCCACGTATATCCGTTTTAAAGTACATAGCTGCTTTGATCAGATTAACATTTTGTTGAAGACTGTAACCAGCCTTTAAGGTCGAGTGCTGATTATGTCATACGATTTGTTAATTACTTAACAGGCGTTCCATATGCCAGGTTTACTCGGATTCGATTTTTTTTTAAAGGCGTGGGTCTATGTCTTGCCAGTTAGGTGAAGGAGCCACTAAGTCTTTAACTAGGAATATACCAGTGATTTTTACACATTGAAATCAGGACAGTACAATTTGGAAACATCTCCTAGATATGACTATCATAAGATTTAGAAATAAAAGGTATTTATTAAGAGAAGGTACGTTTGACACTAACTTACCAGAATAAACATCGGGATTCTTTTTCAACTATTTATTTAGATACAAAGACTCACATAAACACTCCAACTACAATTAAATCTATCGCAAATTAATTTGAAATTATGGTATCGCCCGTAAACTAATGAGAAGGTTCTTTTATAATGTATTTCATCTATATTATCAGATTATTAAGTGAAAGCAAAATATGCTACAAAGTTTTAATTTATGTCCTATAACGTTAATATTGCCCAATTCCTATCTTGGAATAATTTCAACCCAACATTAATTTCTTAAAGGTTTGACTAAATGCAGTCAATCACGAAATAATATAAATAGGAAGTATTTTACTCAACTAACTTTATACAAAATCAATAAGATAGCCGGTGAAGTAAATAGATATATTTATAGCCGGTAAATATCTACAGATATAACGAAGTGGATAACTAATCTAAATGAATCTCATGACAGCGATAACATCATTATATAAATAAAAAGTTAATAAAGACATTCTAAATCAATAAAATAACCAATGAGGTAAGTATATATATATATATATCTAAACGGTAAGTATCTACAGGTCAAAGTGAATTGAATATTAATCAAAACTAATCTAAATGAATCACATGGCAGCGATAATATCAATATTCATCAATAAGCAGTTGCTAGAGATCTGTTAAATCAATGAATTATTCTGTAAAGTAGGTACATATATATCTAGCCGGTAAGTACCTACGGGGAACACGAAATGAGTCGATGTCAAAGTTAACGCAAAAAATGAATGTTGCAAACAGCTGTATGCGAAACAAATTACTGCCATGAGGCTTACAGCCAGTTACACTTATTGCTAAGGTAGGTAAGTGTGATACACAAGTAAATCAGCTAATCACGAAAGCATTATCAAGATATTTACTAATTAAGGTAATACTCTATCGGCAATAAGGAAAATCAAAATTAAATAATCTACTTAGATAATGGTTAACAAAGCCATCCAACGATAATTTCAATAACTTAATTATGGTAGACTATAACGACACGATAAGAGATGACCTACAGTCAGGTAAAGGTATATTCTATGATTTTAAGTACAGTAAAATTAAATCAGAATTATCAGGACATTAGCAAAATAAACTAGGTAGGATAATTACAGTCAAAATAAGTATCTCTAAAGAAAATATGGTATGGTAGACATAGATATGATACCCGATAAAATATAAACTAAAGCTATTTATCGGTAAGCTTGATAAGCAAAAACGGTAAGTTCATTAAACAAAAACAAGAAATATTAAAAATAGGTAGATATAAGAAACTAGGTGACCTAATGTCGTTTAACAGTAAATTCATTAAACAAAAATTGTCAGCCACGGTAACCGGTATGATATTCGATAATAAATAACCTAAGCTATTTAAAGGTAAGTTGGATAAGCAAAACGGCCAGATCCGTAAACGAAAACGAGAAAATAACGATAATATAAATCATATAAACAGCAAACGATCTACAGTCGTTTAATGGCAATTCATTAATCAAAATGATATATAACGATAATATCAATAGGTCGGTAATAAGAAACAAAGTAGATTTTACTTGTAACTAGTAGATTTGTTGACACTGGCGTTTTCTGCGAAGGTACGTCTCCAGACTGCCAATTCCCCTAAAAAAAATATATATACCACATCTGTCAAGTGGCGCTCCAAACGGACTCAATTGAACACCGGAAGTAAAGGTGGTGAGAAGTAAGGTAGCTAGAGTATCGATAACACAAATCTACCAGTAAAAGGGGAACATCGCACAACTGGATCTTGTAACATTTACAACGTTACAAGACATAATTTTTCACTTGAACTAAGGCAAAAAATAAATTCATTTAAATGATCTTATAAATACTCAAATAGAGCCAATAATATTCACCCAAAAATATCTAGATACCCGATAAAATACCACATGTATTTTATCGGGTATATAGGTATAGAATAGATGTAGAAAAATAATAAATTATACCCGACGCGCCGAACAGATTCACCAATCGCGGAAACAATTCGTCTTATTTTATGATTGAATCGACCCAATGTTTTGTTTTTCATTTCGATTTTTCTTATCCATAATACAAAAAATAAAAATAGAGTGTGTTAATCAAAGTTCCTATGTTTGAAATCAATGGAATCATAAAATAAGGAGAATTATTGTATCCGTGTTTTCCGTGTTTGGTGAATCTGTTCGGCGCGTCGAGTATAGTATAGGGAATTTTCTCAAAGCTGAGATCAGTAGTTCTCTTAATGATTTTAAGAACTTTTTTATTAAAATTATCTCAATATGCAAAAAATATATCAAGAAAACTCAAGGAGATTCAATTAAAAATGTGTCTCAGTTAGCCAGTGCATTTAACGTTTAATTTATCTTTTCCGAAGTGAGTTTTAAAAAAGTTTGGGACGTTGTTACTTAGATCCCCAGGGTTTTATTATAATTTTAATTTGAAAGTTTTAAATATTACACTAATAATAAGTGCAAGAAATTTAGCAAATTATTGTTTTAAGGAGTGTTTTACCTGGCATGCTTATAAAAGCCACTGTATCACCCAGATTTAGCAGGAAAGATGTTGGGGAGATTTCCAACTATAGACCAATAACACATTTTGCGTTTTTTTTTCAAAAATACTTCCGAGGTGTTTTGAAAATTAGCTATTTTAAGACAAATGATATTTGCACGGATTTTTTTGGTTTCCACAAGGGTAGCGGCATATTGGAATCTTTTGAGGAAAAATTTAACATTAATATCTCTGTGTGACCTCAGCAAAGCAGCGTTTTGCATGACGTACTAGAGTGCACTTCCGTGCGTAAATTTTACCTGTGTTAGCATTAAGGCGGTTTTTCGCTTAACGATCTTAATTTTAAATATATTTTGCTGTGGAAAATATGAGCGCAAAAGGGATTTCATCTTACACTTACTGACGACGATTTAGACAAAATCATCAATGTAAGTGACTTTAGTGATATAAACGTTTCGGAAGACAGTAGTGAATAAATTGAACCCGATTTATATAGCGATGACAATTAGCTGACAAAGACTATTATTCCAGATAAAATCGATGAAGATGAGTACAATCAAAAAAGGTAAAACGTTTGGAATTTGCAAGGAAAGGAAAGTTAATTTGAAAAAGATGTCACGGTGAGATATTCATTCAACACCGCTGGAGAAGTTGAACGTCAACGGGAGCCATCTACGTCGTCTTGTGTATTTAAGTAAATAAACCTTGGTGATAGTATCTACATCAGCCAATGAAAGAAGTTGAGCGTGAAGTGCAGCCATCTAAATCAGCAAGTGTCAGATATCCGGCTGAGGAAATATTGAGGAAAAATGGTTGTAGATGGTTTAGTTCTCTCATGTTACCCAAATAGGAAGAACTCGAGAACGGAATGACGTATATTATATTCAACCTGATCCAAGTAGAGGAGCTTAAAGTATTTTGGATCCTGTAAGTGCCTTTTGTTTATATTTTAATGGGTGACATAATTGCTTAGATTTTGTTTCAAGCAAACAATAAGGTAGCACAATTGCAGAAACGCTACAAAACAGAAAAATCAAAAACTTTAGAATCTTCGATGTCCGAGCTAAAAGTGCAGATGGGACTAATAATTTTATATGCTCGTCTAAAATAATAATAACCTTCTTTCTGCTGATCTTTTGTTTGATGAAGCTTATTCATGCTTTAGATAGAGCCACTATAAGCAAAGAGAGATTTTATTTTTTGATGCAAGCGTTGCAATTTAGTGCTGCTAGCACTAGAAAACAGCAGCGGAAATAGGGGACAATTTTTGCTCCTATCTTAGACATCTGGAACTTATTTATGAAAAATGCTCTAGATATTTCGATCCTCGTGCATGTAGTACTATCAAGGAGCAGTTAGTGATATTTAGAGGTCGATGTCGGCTGTTCAGGCTGTATCTTTCAATAAACCGAATAAGTATGTTATAAAGATAGTTATGTTAAAAATTCAAATACATATTGAGAAATGTCAACCAAAATTTATTGCGCTTCTTTAAAAGCCAATAAGTTAGATGGTCAACACTATAAACTAACTATAGTTGACACAATGCGAATATGTAAATCACGAGTTCCTTTAGAATTTGTGATAAAGGCAGAGGGTGTAGTAGGGTGTTTTCAGTAAAAATAATACTAGAGTATCCTATAGATTTAAATGAAGCAAAAATGTATTGCTGCTGTCGTTGATGAATTCTACGCAATAAATCCAATTACCTTGAATCCTGAAAGAGTGTTTAAAACCCTACAAAAAAATGTAAACACATTCGACCAAATGTTCAAGAATATATTCCGTTGTAACAGAAAAACTAAGCGCTAGCCACCTTTTGTGTGTGATGAATATTGCAGCTTGGAATTCATATGTCCTTTACTATCACAATAGCTACCTGTGTCTGGCAAAACAACTAAAACTGGGCTGTAGTACATGCTTCAGCTGCATGAAGAGTTGAACAGGCCATGACAAGAGGCAAGACTACAGATTACTTCAATTTACAAATACGCAACAGTATTTAAGGTAATAGATAAATACCGTAGCACAGCAGATTTCAGAAAGCATTCAAATAGCTACCAAACATATATGCATGAGATCAAGGCAGAAAACATCAAAGCTCAAACCGAAAAAGATCGATCTGATGGAAAAGCGGAGAAATACAAGCAGCGAATTAGATACAATCAATTAAACAAAGTCATCCACAAAGAAATTCGGAAAAACTTAAGAGAACATAACGCCAAATTGATTCAAAACACAATAGAAGCTAATAACAATATAAGGGTATTACGATCGAGGCTATCGAGGGGTACGGTAAAAATTCGTAAAATGAGAAATAAACAAGGAATGGTCGTGAAGAACAAGAGCGAAATCAAGAGTGTGATTCAAAACTTCTATCAAGATCTATGCAGTTCAACTACTCCAGAACGAAGAAATGATCAGCTACAACTGATCATGAACTAGGGCTCCGAAGACATCCCTGATATAGATAGGGCAGAAATGATGTTGGCGCTCAGACAAATGAGGAACAGAAAATCACCTGGAGAAGATCGAATAACAACTGAAATGATTAAAATGGGTGGAGATGTAATAAGGAGGAAATCAGAATACTTGTTCATAATAATTGCCTGCACCAAGGAAAGATCCCCAAAGCATGGCAGAACTCAGAGGTTATTTTGCCCTTCAAGAAAGGCGATACCGCCAATATGTAAAACTATCGACCAATAAGTGTCCTGTCGCACCTTTACAAACTTTTCACAAAGATTATTACAAACCATCTGACAAAGAAATTCAATTTTTGCCAGCCAGTCGAACAGGCAGGTTTCTGAAGAGGCTTCAGCACAACAGACCACCTACAAACAATTCACAACCTAATCGAAAAAAGTGTTGAATATAACATACCCCTTCCATATGGTGTTTATAGACTACCATGAGTCATTTGACTCGTTAGAAACATGGGCGTACCTAACAGCAATGGATGCGCCAGAATAGATACAAGATTTTCTGCTCTCTTCTAAAATACATGAAGAGAATGCAATAATGCAGGTTGCAATAGACGAAGATTAAATAACAGATCAAATCCCAATCGACAGAGGCGTTCGTCAAGGGGATACTAACTCACCCAAGTTATTTACCTTGGCCCTGGAAGATGTATTTAAAAGGTTGCATTGGGGAGCAAGAGGCATACAGTGGACGGAGTATACCTAAACCATCTACGCTTTACTGAAGGTATTGTGTCAATAAGCATCGACCCCAATGAAATAGAAAATATGATGAAAGAACTATATGAAGAATCCCTAAGGGTGGGACTAAACATGAATCTCGACAAGACCAAGATCATCATTCAAAAATATTTGAAATTTTTCGATATCGAATATTTTTATTTCAATCGTTTTCTTTCGTCTCTCAAAAAATAACCCCAGATCGGCACCTAAATCGGCCGGCGAATAGGCGCCCGCGCGGTTTTTAACCGGTAGGGTTCGGTAAAAGGAGATATGCATATAATATTTCAGTATACTGTGGTCAGGATAAAGTAGAAGGCCAGTCAGTTTCGCAAAATATTGTGCTCACTCTGGCTCTCTTGAATGAAGGTCATACTATTTATATGGGCGATTATTATACTAGTGTAACATTAGCATAACCTCGCCCGATAAAAAAAACATTTAGTAGGTACCCTACGATCCAATCGTTAGCTAAACCCGAAACAAGTTACTGAAAAAAAAATAAAAAAGGAGAGACTGTGGCTGCTGAGTGTCCTTTGGGCATAGTAGTACAGAGGTGGGAAGATAAAAGGGAGGTCCTTACTTTTGTTACTAAGTAAATGTGTGTATTATTAAGCCCTTAGGGCTCATTCGTAACGTTTCTAATTATTTTTTGCTAATATAAAATAAAAATATAAGTTCATACTTTATACTTCTTTTAACATCTGGCCTTTGCAGCCGTGTGTACCCACACATAGGTCGAAATGCATTGGCCAAATACATAACCTATTAATACCAGCCATTATATACCGTCTCCATAAGAAAAACACAGCCTTGTGTTGCATATGTGGGTACATGCGGCTAATAACGAGCAAACCACATGAGATTCCAATGTGGTGTCACGCGGCTAGTATGAATAATTTAGCGTGACACCACGTTGGGTACACATGGCAGTCAACGTGTTAACAAAAAGAAGTGTTAAAAGACTCCAAAAGAGTTGGCTAGACGATTTCAAACAGTCTAAGGGTCGAAACTGGCACCAACTTGCCCTAGATAAGGACAAGTGGAAAAATTCGGTAGAGGCTTACGTCCAGCAGTGGATAAATGAAAGCTGACGAAGAAGAGAAGAAGAAGTGGCAAGGGCGAGTCCACAGAAGATGCTGTAAGCCATAGGGTATCTGAGGGTTAGGTAATATGTCCTCTACTCTTCCCAATTTCTGATAACAATGTGTTTCATGCTGCCTTATAATCTCGATTTACACTTCTGGCAGAGGGTACTGCCAATTGGTTTGCTGCATACAGTATTTTTAAAATTAACCTAAAACTGAGCATGTGATATTATCAAAGGGAAATATTTCTTGTGGCCAATCAGCAGATAATGTGAGATGCTTGGGTATACATCTAGATCCTAGAGTAACATGAAATTCTCACATTGATTTTTTGGGTGGGGAAAGATAGGCACCAATATTTATACTGAGAAACTTATCACACTACGTTGTCGCTGATATGCTAAGGCCGCCATACTCATTTTCATATGCAGTGCTACTAGTCCGTCGGATGGAGCGCGAAAAGCCTTCTACTTTCGGAGTTAAAAAAACTGAGGTATAACCAAATGGGACCTTCACCATTTAAAAAAGCATGTTATTTTACATAGAAAATGAAAATTGACGACTCTCTCCATTGGTCGAGACCAAAGATATAGGCAAAAAACTAAAAAAAAAAAGGTTTTTTATTTTTTTATTTTGAACACTCATAACTTTATTTCTAAAGAAGGTAGAACAAAATTTTTTTTTTAGTTTTATTCCTCATTCAATTTCCTTTCTTTTGGTTTATATTTGATTAAAAAAAAGTTGTAAACTATATAAAAAAAACAGTAATTTTTAAAAAAAGACAACAATTTGCCAATATTTTTTAAACTCACTTTATCATAACTTTCTTACGCAAGGAGCTATTTAATTGTTTTTTTCTTTAAAAACTGCGCAATTTAATGGACTTCACTTTGTCTCGATTAATATGTGGTCTATTTTTAAAAATAAAACCGGTAGCGGCTTTTAAACGTCAAAGCGCGTGCCTCTGCGGCAGCTAGACGGCGGTTTTTTTCCATCGCGATCGTTGACGTTGTACACAGAATTTGATTATTTTAATTTAAATTTAGTATATTTTTTTGTCTTTTTGTCGCTGGTAATATGCAATGGCTGATGTTGATAATTGACAGATTATTTACAGTGTTGCCAAACGGTTTGTCGATTGCGTGTTAGTTCTCGGTTCCTCTTAATTGTTTTTAACTTAATGAATAATGTCGCTTTTTATCATAGATTATTTGACAGTTGCGGATTCGCACATGTTTTTTTATATTTTTTTTAAACTCGAGCAACTCGGTTTTAAATTACCGATAGCTCGGTTGCGGGTAGTTCGAGTTAGTTTGCAATTTTCTTTTAAGCCACTTGTGAAGTCGTTTTTAATAAGGTACCTGCTTGTCGGTTGGGATATATAGTTTGCACTGGTTAGTTAGCATTTTTTTTTAAATTACGTGCGAAGTAGTTTTACACTACCGGACTCTTGTTTGCGGGTGTGTACTAGTTAGTTTGCATTTTTTTTAAAAGCCATCATAAAAATATACCTATCTAAATAATCCTCACTTTTTTGATAGATAATGAAAAAATGAATCGATTGGTAGGTACAGTCATATTTTATTTAGTTGAAAGGCAATATTATCTATGCCTATATCTGTATTGTAGATAAACAGTGTTGAAGTATTTTGGAATATATACTATTTCAAAAATGAAGCGTAAGGCGAGTTTATTTTGTCTAGAAACTGAGAGTATTGAAAATGTAATGGTGAAAAAACCAACTGTTTCTGGCTTTCAAACAATTTTAAAATGTGTAAATGAAAGAAATTACAATATTTTGAAAACAATTTTAGAATTAAAGAATGATTTATATGCCCGTTTCATATTTCTTGCAGACAATCGTTTTGTAGGACAAATAACATTATAAATGCCAATAGCGAGATGTAAGTGATGGATCTTCATGCAGTATTCAAAAACCAAAAGAGCAGTCATATATAAAAAAAAAATGTTTGATTTGTGGTAAATCAGGCACATTAAAGAGAAACCCTGTAGTTGCAATTTGCACAGGAACGGGTGCTAAAACTAGAAAAAAAAATTGATGCTGCGACTTTAAGAGAAGATATTGAAATACAAGGCAGATTATAGTTTTATGCAGATTTATTTGCAGCTGATGCAAAATATCACAAAATCTGATATTCGAAATAATATTAGCACAAGAAATATAAAATATGAGCTAAACAAACGAGCGCTGCCGGCCGGCACCGGTTTTGAAAGAAGAAGATAAGAAGAATCAAAGTGACTATCCGGAAAATACAAACCATGCTGCTGCGGAAGAAACACATTTTTATAGCAATCACGAGGAAGCTGATAGAAGGATTATTTTCCACATGGTATCCTCCAATAAAAACGGTCAACTGGTCGTAAAGTGTGATGACGCTGATGTTCTAGTACTATTAATTTATTATTATGCTACTCACGAAAATCTAAGTAATATTAATGCCAAAGAAATATTTGTGGAAGCTGGTCACACAAATATGACAACTAACCAAAAGCGATATATTCCTATTCACGTCATCTCAAAAAACATTGGCAAATTGACATGTGAAGGCTTACCAAGTTTTCGCAGCCTGACAGAATGTGATACGCCCAGTTCGTTTTTTAAAATAGGAAAAACAGGCTTGGAAAGTGTACTATAAAAATTGCGGCACTCACAAATTTGCTGAACTGGCGCCAGAAGAAGGAATAAAGTTTGCCATAAGAATTGTAAGTTTTTTATACAAAAAATAAAAATGCAAATAATCTGATTGAAATTCTGTTAAACCTTACAAATGAGAGCAAAAAACAAGTTCAGGAATTGCCCTCTACAGAAGATAGTTTCAAACTACATGTACTTAGGTGAATTTATAAAGCAAAAATTCATAATAGATATACGTATATTTTATTATTATGTGTAATTTTAGGTCATATTATCAGTCATTTATATGGGTCAATAGTCATGTTGGTGAGGTAACCAAAAATGATCCCTTGTTATATGGATGGACTTTAAATGAGGACAATTTTATAGTTCTAAAAATTATGCCTCAATCTCCAGTTCCAGAAGATATACGGCAAATTACTTCCTTATTATGCAATGACAAAATCTGCAACACACAAAAATGTCAGTGTAAAAAAGAAGGGGTATTTTGTAGCTCATATTGCAAAGGCAAAACCATTGTTTATACAGGGAAGACAATGGCAAAACGAATTGCATTAATATTAATCGCGACCTTGAAGAAAATCAAACTGAAGCTGGAGATACTGATGACGATACATTTTTCGATAATTTGTTTTAATTAATTAATAATATATGTATACCACAATTATCTATTATTTTTCTGAAGTATTAGAATATTTTGGAAGAAAGTTAACGACTTACGATGTACCCTCACTCCATGGTGCAAATTACTAATGAAAACTTGTATTTAAAACATTACCGCGGCAGTGGATGAAACAAGAGCAGCGGTCGATCGCGATGGAAAAAAACAGCCGTCCAGCCCGACGCAGAGGCACGCGTCCCGAAGTTTAAAAGCCGCTACAGGTTTTATTTCTTAGAATAGACCACAAGTTAATCGAGACAAAATGAAGAGCATTAGATTGCGCAGTTTTTGAAAAAAAAAACATTTAAATAGCGCGTTGCATAAGAAAGTTCTGGCGAGGTGAGTTTAAAAAAATATTGGCAATTTGTTGTCTTTTTAAAATATTATTGTTTTTTTAATATAATTTTACATTTTTTTTTAATGTAGTATATACCAAAAGAATGGAAATTGAATGAGGAATAAAACTTAAAAAATTGTTGTTCTACCTTCTTTGGAAAAATAGTTATGAGTGTTCAACTAAAAACAAATAAAAAATCCTTTTTTTTCAGTTTTTTGCCTATATCTTTGGTCGCGACCAATGGAGAGAGTCGTCAATTTTCATTTTCTATGTAAAAAAACATGCTTTTTCAAATGGTGAAGGTCCCATTTGGTTATACCTCGGTTTTTTTTCTATGCATCCTAGACCGGGCTTTCCGACGGACTATACGCTGATTGCAGAAAAAATACTTTTATATATTATAAAATACCGCGCTTTCTTCGGATGTACATTTTCGAAACCTTGCTGCATATTATGAAAGACCTGACCAAGTCAATTGATTTAGTTACATAATATTAGTTAATAGGTACTTTTTTGCTTCTTCAAGTTTCTTCGTCAGCTGCTTAGATTTGGGCAACATCTTTATATGAATGTTCAAAGGGGTGAATAATACAATTGGAATGTTATAATAAATTGAATTTGTCTTAGGATTTTGGAGCTACGTATCTAATAAATGTTCTTACACTAATCGATAGTGATATTTCTTTTCGTTCCAAGAAGCTTACAAACATTTTTCTGGGAATATAATATGGCTTTGTGGTCCCATAAGACTACAGAATTCCAAATCCCAGACATTTTAAACAGCAAACTAATTGCGTCAATTTATATTCATGACAAAATATTCATCACCGTTTCACATATTAATGCATTTAGCCTTGATTCGGCAAAATTTCAAACTACCTGCAGACCTGAGAATAACGTAAGCCGTCCGACTAAATTTGTTTACGACAATACTATTCGATTTTGACTATTTTTTTCTCGGAAACATCTTTAAGGTTCGCGAAGATGACTAAGAAATTAACGTTTAAACTACTAATTGATTCTAATGTTTTAAATAGGTTTTGGCAAATCAAAGAAGGCCGCTCTCGCCCATAGAATGGTAATATGGCTTTTATGTGGCAAAATAAATGGGAAGCGGTAATTGCAAAAGGCGTCGATATGAAATATCTATTATTGATTGTTTTAAAGAAAGTACATATCCTTAATGGCTTTAACAATAGTTTCTTTGAAAGAAGCAGGCGTGATTAATTTGGCGAATTAAAATTATGCTGCTATTTTTCCATTAGCATTTGTTATTTACAAAGCATTTTTGAGTTTTTTAATCATTTCCGAACTTTGTTGCCAAACACAATACCCTAATATTTTATACATTTATCGTCTTATCTTTGCATCTCTTAACGCTAATGTACCGTCGATGTTATATGGTAATTAATAATTTAAACGAAGGAAATATTAAATTACCATTTTGCTGGTGGTCTTGTAGTTTTTACAGGCTCTTAATTAAATTAAATACCTGAGTTTTTGAACCCGGCTGCGTAAAACCTGGGAAAGGTATATCGGTATATAGCTGGTGAAACCGTTAGAGAGCAAATGTTTTTGCCTACTTCCAATAATAGGAAATTGTATTATCTTAGTGTTTAATTACTGACCGTTGCTAATTTCGCACAACTGTTCTCAGAGATAAAACATAGTTTGAAGGAATTACGGACTAGCTGAGAAAAACTTTTGTTGCAGAAATAAATTTTATTGAGGCATTTGAATCTATCGCCTCCTCAACTAAGCCAAACTAATTTGATACTGCCACCTGTATGCAAAACGATACATGATACATTAAAAGCGAAAACATGTCTTCCGTTTAAAACGTTCTTCCCACGAATAACTTAACCCTAACACACTTTTGATGCTTCTTTATACTTAAAGGATGCACCACTGGAATTGTCTGCCTTATGTCATTAAATGAATTAACATTTTAGTTTTAACTCAGACACGGTTGTTACTTTTTGAATTAGTTTGTCGTTAATGCTATCATCTTGTTCAACATTTTCTGATCTGATTTAACCTCTGGGGACTTTTTAATTTGTTGATTTCCCCGAATAAAGCAGTATCAGGGTTCTTTTCGAATGGTAACACACTATAGAGGTTTTATGTACTATGCAGGGTGGTTCTAAAGAGTGTCACAAAATTCATATCTTCTGTATAAGAAGAAGAGGAATTTTTAATCAAAACATATTATATTTAATGAATAAACATGCGCCATTAAGACGAAGTAAAGTTAAAGAAAAGAGCCTCACTCCGTGGATTACGGATAATATTAAATACATGATGCGTCTGAGAGACAAAGCGCATCGAAAATATTTGAAAACTAAAACAGCGGTTCATCTTCAATATTATAGGGAACTTCGAAACTACACTAAGCATGCCATTATTAGAGAAAAAATCTCATATTTTAATCATTTTTCCTCAAAGAAGGGTAAAGATTTTTGGGTAAATGCAAATCAATTAAATTTAACGCGTAGCAAGGCAGATGCCTTACCAAACGATTTATGTGACCCTAATACACTGAATCTATATTTTTCATCTTGCACTCAAGCAATTGATTCTGTTTCGGATGACAAAATTAAGTATTATAATTCTACTAATCACCCTAGTGTTACATCCGAATTTAATTTGGAATTATTGGACGAAGATACTTTACTAAAACATCTTAACAAGATAACTACCTCTGCTGTTGGCGAGGATGCCATTTCTGTTAGGGATCTTCGACTGTGTCTTCCTTATTGCCTGAACTCCCTAATAAATATAGTAAATAGCTGTGTTTTGGAGAGTTATTTTCCGGCCATCTGGAAGAAGGCTGTAATAACACCGCTGGCGAAAGTTCCACATCCTGTGGAATCAAAAGATCTAAGACCGATTAGCATTCTTTCAGCTGTGTCGAAAATCATCGAAAAACATGTTTATTCTCAATTATACAATTATGTGAGCTTGTCAAATATTATACCTGATTGCCAGTCTGGTTTTCGGCCAAATTTTAGTACTGCAACCAGTTTAGTTAATGTTTTAAATGAAATTCGACGTAATGAAGATAAAAAAGAAATCACATGTCTAGCTCTGTTGGACTTTAGTAAGGCCTTTGATACTCTAAACCATAATTTACTGTTAGCTAAGCTTCACTATTATGGCCTTTCGGATAAGTCTGTCAGGTTCTTCTCCCAATATCTTAGAGGCAGATCACATTGCGTTGAGATTAGAGGGGAGTGTGGATTGGTGAAGTCCGGGTATTTGTTGATAAACACAGGTGTGCCCCAGGGCTCAATATTGGGTCCATTATTGTTCTCACTGTATGTTGCTGATATGCATGATTGCATAAAATATTCAAAAATACAACAATATGCCGATGATTCATAATTATACATATCATTCTCCTTAGACAATATGAATCTTTCCCTGGAACATTTTAACACTGATTTAAATAGTTTGGGCAGCTTTTCTAAGAGTCACAATTTGAAAATAAATGCTACAAAGTCTTCTATTATTTTTTTTAATAACCGTGGAAATAGTGCAAATAGAGTTGCAGAGGATTTCACACCAAAGATTGATGATACTCTTCTACCTTTAGTTACGGAATCTAAAAATTTGGGCGTCATATTTGACGAATCTCTTTCATTTCAAGCTCACATAAACAGTAAGTTAAAAATTGCATACTTCCGATTAAGGAAGCTTTATAGTTTAAAACAATTCTTGCCTCCTAAAACAAAATATTATTTATGCGACAGTCTTATTTTATCGTTGTTTGATTACGGGGATGTCGTCTACGGAGATTCTCTATCTATGCAAACGTCACATCAAATACAAAAGATTCAGAATTGTTGCATGCGTTTTTCCTTTAACATTCCTTTTAGGAATCATGTTACACCTTATTTAAATAACAATGGTATTTTGAATATGTCAAATCGTAGAAAGTATCATTTATTTAACTTGGTTTATAGTGTATTAAAAAGTGGGCAACCACCTTATCTTAAAGCACAATTTCATTTGTTTCCACATCCCCATTATACGAGGAACATTGACAACTATAGAGTGCCACAACATAAAACAGCAGCCTTTCAAAAATCATTTACATTTATCGCTTCTCATATGTGGAACTCCGTGCCAAATCATGTTAAAGATTTTTCTCCTGGACGCTTTTCCTCATTTATTAAAAAACATCTTTTGGAACATCAGGGCGCAACTGAGTAGAATCTGAATGTTTCATTATGCGGGTATATATGTGTGTATATATATAATCTTTTATTTATTTTTTTGTTGCAATTTTTGGTTGCTTATTACATTATTACATCGAATTTTCGGAGATTATCGGTCGCTCGCTTATCCTCGTGAACGTGAACGTAGATGCAGATTAATATATTGTGTCATTTATTCTGATTCCTCTCCGCCCCGCGCTCCTGGTTGATTCTGTGCGCTACCAGCCTCGTCCCTTGTTGGTATTTAAGTTTATTTTAAGTTTTTACTAAAATTGAATTAGTTACATTTTATGTATTATGGGTTAATAGGGCTGTACCACACTTGCGTACAACTTGTTGTGTGCATGCTGTTATCGGCTGTTTATAGTCGCGGTGTAGTCCTTTTTGTCTAAATGTAATTTATTTTTATTCTGTTCTCAATGTATGGATTATTAAGAGACAAATAAACTTGTTTGAATTGAATTGAATTGAATTGAATAAGTTATGTTTTAGAAAAACGCTGAAGCACGGGAATTGGTTTAAATTGTTGTTCTTCTTCCTGTAATATTTTCAATTATTAATCTCTATCTACCCCGACTTTTTTTTCAAATGACAACCTAGGTCATGTAAGAGCTCTATGAGAAGGTCTTATAAAACTGAATCCGATACTGCCAATAAAGTAGGGGTTTGTTCATTTCGGTTACAGTAAAACCCATGAAAGTATGTTTTTAAAATTAATATGTTAAGTGGTTGATTCGGATATACTTTCTCCTTCAAATACCTGCCAAGAAAACTCTATAGGTGTAAGGCGCAACGACCTTGGTGGCCATTCAATTAGATCCCATCGACCTATCCATAATTTGGGAAAATTTCATTTAATTCTCTTGAGAGGATTAAACTGTAGTGGGATTGTCCTATTATTGTCCCATAACTTAAGAATCACACACATTTTCCTTCAGTTAAAAGATACCCAAAATGTTAATATTGTGAATTCTTGAAACTCGTGGACAGTGTTCCCCCACACTATCTCGTATTACTTGGGAACGATAACAAGTTAATTATTGGACTCGTATCAAATTGAGATATATTTAGTTAACCTTTCAGCCCGATCATTGCATAGTGTTAGGATTTTGGAAGTATTACATTTTTGAATTATGGTGCTCTCAGGGGGCAGCGTATTGAAATGTTAATAATATTGGTTTGTGGAAACAAAGTACGGAGCCAGGATGAAGTTTGTGTGTTATTTAGTGAAAAGAATCCTGCCAATCCAATTAAACGATCAAGTGTGAGTAGGATATTGTGTAATGCGATTAGTTAATTGCTTAACAACCGGTCCATATGTCTGGTTCACTCAGTGCTGATAATATTTATAGGTGTGGATCGTAGAGTAGACAGTTGAGTGAAGGCGCGACTAAATTTTCTAATACGAATATATCGATGGCTTTTAAGCATTGATATTAGTGTAATAAAATTAAGAAAAATATCCTATCTAAGAGTATTGAGAAACCTAAAAAAAAATTGCATAAACTGAACTTGACCTTGACTTCAGCGTACCAAAATAAACATCAAAGATCCTAATTAAGCTATTTATTTAAATATTAAATATATTCTTAAACACAATGGAATATTAATTAGGTCTCAAACCTAATTGAAATTATGTTATCACCCAAATTATAAGATCATTAAACCTTAATCTGAAGTTCTAAATCATCAATATTGCCTAGTTCCTTTCTTTCTAAGTATTCCTAACTAAAATCTAAATTTTTAAAGTGCTGACTAAGTGACAGATAATCACAGAAGGCCTTAAAAAAATCCCTTAAATAAAGAATAATCCCCTAAATAAAAACCATTATAAATCAATCCCATGGCATCGATAATATCAGTGCTCAAATAAACAGTTAAAAAATATATTAAATCAAATAAATTGCCCTGTGAAAAAAATATATATTTAATAAAGATCTACGGAGGAAATCGCATTGAACTTATTTTGG
Source organism: Pissodes strobi (assembly GCA_016904865.1). Taxonomy (NCBI): domain Eukaryota; kingdom Metazoa; phylum Arthropoda; class Insecta; order Coleoptera; family Curculionidae; genus Pissodes; species Pissodes strobi. The sequence goes on along the minus strand of MU188417.1, from coordinate 4,063 downwards.
TAACCTGTTTATACACAAAAACGTAAAGTGATAGTTATGTAAGACAGTCTACTGCCAATGCAGCAAAGACCCAAGTTATGCAGCAAAGACACTTGTAGTCACGTTTACCAAGAGGGCCAATACAGCGGGCTTGACATCATTATGGCAGGATCGACCATTCCTTCATCCTCGTCAATCGAACTGCTGGGTGTGTCGGTCAACAGCAATATGTTCTAGCATGCTAACATCGCAAAATCAGCCTCCCAGAAGCTTGGCGCGCTATTTCGCAACAAAAAACTGTATATACCGCAGCAGTTGCTCTTGCTCTACAAAGCTCAAATAAGACCGTGCTTAGAATATTGCTTACACATCTGGGGTGCCGCACCAAAGCACACCCTAAAGCTGCTGGATTCCATTCAGAAGAGAGCTGTTCGTCTTATCGGCGACCCGGAGTTGACCAGGAATCTGGATAGTCTGGAACACCGCAGACATGTGACCGAGATGTCTCTGTTTTGCAGATACTTTCACGGCAGATGTTCGACAGTCACGACAGACAGCAAGAGCACACTAGTTCGTCGTACAACTGGAAACACCTAAAACATTACTTTACAAGAACTCCTTTGTCTCGCGCACTGCATCACTGTGGAACTCACTCCCAGGACATCTGGTTCCCCCTAATTACAACCTACAACTATTCAAGAACCATGTCAATCAACATCTTCGCACACACACCGCTCGTCGAGCGCCATAGGATCTCCCTTTTGTGTGTGTGACCAGTACCATAAAAAAATAAAAATAAGGCTTACAGCAAATTGGAGTAATTGCGTAGCATTTAAGTAAGTATACGTTATACAAAAACATAAATCAGATTATTACAATAATATTAGCAAAACATTTGCTTACCAAGATAATATTATATACGGTAATGACAAAAGTGGGTATTAATTAATCAAATAACGATAAAAACGGTAATAGATACGACAAAAGAAAATAAACGATTAAAATTCATTTAACGGTAGTTTCCAAATAAATAATTATAGGGTCTACTTGTATGTCATTATCATATGGTCATACGGAAGTGGAATTAACTGGCAGTAGTTGGTGGCTATTCCCTATCATACGCGGCTACTTGGCTAACCCCATTTGAAGCTTTAATGCTTCCTGCGAAGCTGCACGTCACACCATGGGTGTGACATCACTTCGCCGGCGGAGTGGAGGGTGGGGAGAGATGAATGTAGTTAAAATATGAACAATTTTAACTATCTAATACAGACACCCAAAGATATAACATAACTTCACTTTACATAAAATATTTTAAGAGACGATATTGCCGATAATACTAGAAAATATTCATGGCGGATTGCTTGCCAATTTATCTCATGATAAATTAATAAAAATACTAGACCTAATGGTCAAGGTATTACTACCTTATAGTTGGATATGGTTTTGTAACCCAAACTACCAAAGACAATTGACTCTCGTAGACAAAATAAACCATATCAATTCGAAAAATTGTACTCTCAACTGAGTTGGTTTAGCAATCTAAAGCAGTACCATATATAAGTTAGGATTTAAATATGGGTCAAACATTTTTGTCAAAAAAATACCTTAAATTACCATGCATGGCTAATTTCCTTCCACTAAATTTCTTTATGAAAATAATATTTAATTTCCATTATTTTGTGTGCTTCAAAATTTTGAAATATATTGAATTTTAATTCAATTAAGAAAAAAATTATTTTCCACCCACCCAGTACTTTGAAAAATATGTTTAAATTATCGACCCTTGACACAAAACCATATCTAACTAGAACAGCAATAACTATCGAAGAAAATATTAAAAAAGCAACTACCAATATCAAAAGTCTAGCGACACCAAAACAAAGAAATCGTGCCGGCCATTCATTACCTAAGATTTAAAAATTTACCTTGAAAATTATGGGTCAAATTTATCACTAAGTACCATCGATAACTGTGTCTGACTAAATTACCAAGCAACAGTATTATTTGATTATGAATATTTTATATATTTGGAAATTCAATCATTTACTATGCTTCATTGTTGTTTATTACATAGGATGTAATTAAATACAATTTGAAATAATGGTCCCTTTGACCAGACGACACTAGCAAACTCTGGACAAGCAACTGTTAGAATCTTCTTAACTATATGTCTCTTGCAAAGAATTAAGCGATATCAAATCAGGAAATCGTACCGGCCGCTAGTCTCGATCTTGCAAACAAACTGAGTTTGTTTCGTAATTTAACACAGATGAAGACAAAAATTGATTTTTTTTTGGAATTTGGATTCAAAAGTGTGCCTTAAAACAACGTAGTTTTGTGCGTTTTCCAAATGACCCTAAATATCCCTAGTAACCTAATGGAAGGAGATATAACTTTTACTGAGTATATTAACTTAAATCGATTCTGTAAAAACCGTGACCTTTTTAGGTTTATCTATAATAATAAAATATCTATAATTATAGCCTTTATTTTGTCGAAATAATAGAAAGTCTTCGGGCTATTTAATCAGCCGAAAATATATCAAATTGAAACTCAAATATTATTCATTACTTCAGACCGGTATCTATCTAAATAGCTCTCGATATAAACAACAGACAAAAACTGTGCCTACGAGAACCATTCATCTACCGGTTTCCGTCAATAGTATCTCTAATGACATCTCATGCATCATAATAGGTATAAGAAGCTGCCCACAAATCACAATTCGTATAATTTATTTTCGAGATGACAGATAGTTACACCATTTTCCTTCTAAATTAATTTGGTACGCATCCATCATGTCATCGCTCCCGATTCTTATTAAGATGCACTAAGTAGCTTAATGTTGTTTTGCGCAGGAGGCGGTTTAATTTTTATCTTAATCACATATAATTTCGATTTTATTTGATGAAGAAGAAGAATCAATATCCTGGTACATCGTTCTCAACGGGTATTTTCGTTAACAGAAAGTCACGTAGTTCTAAGCTCGGAGATCGTGCAGGACACTAGATTACCAATGTTAAAACAATATTTCTGATAATACTACCTTGGCCTCACTAACTAATTAGTGCACACTATTCGTAATTTAATTCAAAAGTTTTGCACAAAGTACATATATTAATACCTATAAAATAATTATTTTCCACGTGACACATAGTGGTACTATTTTTTAAATTAATTTGATACACACCAATCTTTGAAAAGAAAATTAAGTTGGTCCGGTTTTGCTTGTTGGCTAGTAGCTTTTATTTATAGGCAAAATACAAGCAAATAAATGTAGGGATACCTCTTTGCTAGCAAAAGTACAATTTTTCATACCTAAACTCTATCGATTGACTTTAACGTCCATAAAGGAAACTTAATCTACCATACATTATTTATATTTTTTCATAATAATTAAAAATTTTTACGCATATTTATAAAAATAATTGTTAATGGCTTTATCTCAAAAAATCCATGGCTGCTAAATCCGTTAATTGTGCCGGCCACTGGCACTGGCCTAAAACGAAATTGCCCGAATTCTTTTCATGACTGTATTAATACTGTTACTACAAAATGTGAAATGAAATCAAAGCAGTCAACCATAGCCTTTTTTAATCTAAATTAATTTCGATACGCATGCATCAATCTTACTATTGTTCCGATTATAGTGAAAAATCATTTAAATGGAATTGTATTCGAATTTAGAGATGATTTTGTCTTATAACGCTCATAACTGTTGCAGAAAATCAAGTGATGCTATACTCGGTAATCGCGGTGGCTATTAGTCCACCACAACAAAAATTAAATTCTACAATTTAGATCAGTTCACGCCACTGGTTTTCGATACATTATTGAAAAGTGAGATTGCTTTTTTACTTGTTCGTGTGTAACAAAGCTTGATCTAACAAAGTAGATACAACCGCCATTTGCGTGGAAAAATAACCAAGCGGTGTTGATTCCCAGTGTTCGAGTCAAGCAGCCATCAAGGAAGCAACACTTGAAAATGCCAACTGGGATGTTGGCGAAACGTCGTGAGATAACCAATTCTACTGACGAACGGATTGAAACCCGGAATAACACTTTTGTTCATTCTACCATC
>MU188416.1:52524-62784 GCA_016904865.1 Pissodes strobi | reverse complement strand
AAGGAGTCAGTGGCGCACATTTCTTTGTCAATAATATTCGGTATGATGCCTCCCGGGACGCCACTGGACTTTATATTTTTAATCTAATTAAGGCTAAATGAGCCCCTTACTACTACTGATAACACTGCCAAATTTCAACAAAATCAGTAAAATCATATTTAAGGTATTAACAAAAAACTGATTTTTTTATTAAAAGTTTGACACCATGTATCTTGAAAACTATGCATTCTAAACAACTTTTCTTTATAAAAATATTCGATATTGTCAAAAAGAAAAATAATTTACTCTTAGCAAAATTTATATTTTTTGACAAACCTCGTATACAACTGCAAAAAAAATGATATCCGATGCTTGCATTTTGGGTTTATGAACTTTTTATGAAGAATAACTTGTTTTCATAAAACCAATAATAAAAAAGGTTTCCATAAGGTTCCAACTTAAGTAGACACACTGTATATATATATATATATAATTTCACAACTTTCTTTAACCATTTACTATATATATATAGCAGTTCATCACATTACTTTATCGAGTGAGCATAAACTCCAGGGAAAATAGACATGCTTGATAAAGCTCAATATTATGAGCGAAACGTCGCTATGTGACATTAAATGAATGTTTCAGTTATAACCTATACCCAAGAAACTAATTAAAGAAAAAAAAAATATATATATATATATATATAGTAGCAGACGATTCGAACTTGGGGCCGTCCCAAATCCATCCTCTCACCAGAATTTCAGCTCTATTTCGAAAGCCGAGAAAGTTCCCTAAATAAGAGCCGGTAGGTACCTAATTTTTTTTACAGTCGAATTTGGTGAAAGTTGTAGATTGGCTGCCAGTCTCAAACTGCATCCCTTGACTGATACTAGGCCAATAGACTCATATTATGATATTTTTCGAAAAACTAATTTTCGAAGAGAAGAATTTTCCAAAACAAGTTGTCTTCGGAATCAATTTTTTCGAAAAGGTATATTCGACTCAGTTTTGGAATCCCTTTTTTAAGGGAATTTTTCGATTTTATAAAACATTTTTAGGTAAGGTTAGTTCTGCTTCAGTTTTCTTTATCTGACAATAGTAACCCAAAAGCAAGTGGACGAAAAGCTGGTGGACAAAAGCGGGAGCACAAAATATCTACATATGATTATTCTAAAATTCTCTCAATTTTGTTTTTTATAATTTTATCATATTATGCACTATTAAGATAGCTGATAATTGATATTCCTCGATAGTTGTCACAATTGTCTCCAGTGCCCCTTTTATGTACTGTAGATATATAATGTGCAATTCTCCATTCTTCATAGACTACCTCCACAGTTAAATGCTTTTCAGAGAGTTCTCTAACCATTTTAAGTTATTCAATTATTTTATGTAGACAAGGCAGAGGAAACACTGGCACTTAGTGCTATAAATCGACCTAATTGTAATATTGATTTTGCATTTAGGTGAATTGTTTATGGGTAGGCACTAAGTGCCACTATTTAGTATAATATGTTCTTATAAGTTTTATGCTCACTCTTATGACCCTCGCCTTTTTGTCCACGGAGCACTGTATTTTAGCATATAACAAAACAAAATGAATCAAAGAGCATATACTTGAATACTCCTCTCCACCAAGAGGGGGGAAACAGACAACAATAATATTGGTACACATTTTAATGAAGGGAATATTTATCAGATCTCAACATATTTCAAACTACCTTGTTTTCGAAAAAGTCAAATTTCGTGTAAATTGATATTGGAAAACTTTACTGTTTTGAATGAAATAATAAAGTTCATTAGAAAAAAAATATTTCGAACAAATTTATTTCGAGAAATTTGCAAATTCGTAAAGTTTTGGAAGGTCGCCTAGAACCTAATACAGGTTGTATGTAAGTATTGAAAAATCTATAAAAACATTTATATTTATGCAGATATTAAATATACAGTGCGAGTCTGTAATTTGGAATAAATTCGACAATAAAGTAATGGTTCGTGTTCGAAAAAACGCTCAGATACGTCGATTGATATTTTTAGTTGCACATTTTTTTCAACGAAATTTCTTTATGTTTATGTAACAGTGGCCAATGTCAAACGTCTTATTTTAAATGCAACACCCTGTAAACCAAAATAGGAAAAGTGCAAGCCGTTTTGCTTTATCTTCAGCCGTTTAGATTTTACAGGCAGTCAAACTTGATAAGTGTCAATATTTCAAAAACGGTTGGTGGTAGGTATAGGACATTGTGCATGAAACATGTCTAGAATTTTCCAAAAAATTCAAAAATTGAGAAACAGACAGAGTGTTGCATTTAAAATAAGAAACTTAGCATTGACCACTGTTACATGGCACACCCTGTATAAAGAGTTTTTATTGAAAAAATTGCGCAACTTAAAATACCAATCGACGTGTCCGAGCGTCCTTTCGAACATTCGCCCATTTCTTTATTAGCGAGTTTAATCCAAGTTACATACTCGCACTGTATATTATAGACACTACACATTACACTAACAAAATGTTATCGTATATTTTTCCGTTGTTAAGTAAAATGTCTATCAACTTGAATTTACGACCATAGTAAGACATACCCAAAATCTATAGCGATTTTGATGAAACTCAGGATTTCAAGGCGAAAAAGTCAACACTTCTCTAAGGCAAAAAGATATTTGCTAATCTTCTTTGATAAAATTTGAAGGATTTTCTGAAGAAAGATTTGTGTTTTCCACAAGCTTGTGACATCTTGTAATGAAATATGTATTCATACAAAACTCGTTACGTATCATTAACCAATCAGATGATTTTCCAAATTTAGTTTTGGTCTTGCGGGATATATTTTTACATTGGCGTATTCACACACATAATTTATATGCATATATTGTTATGCACAAGTACAATCGTTACAATACCGCGTGTGCTTATTCAAATTTTCGGCATTTGCCCCATCAAAAATGCATAGGAAATGGTCCAAAAATAATTTTATTCGGAATTCTGTCTTTTTCATCAGTTTTAGGGGTGACTCAACGCAGGGTGAGGAATTAGCATAATGCGAACACACTAATAAGAAATCATTGATTAGGCAAATTTATAGCATTAGCTGAAGATCTTTGTACTATTATTTATATAATTTCATCATAGCAAAAAATGATATACTTGCATTCAAACAAATCATACAGAATATTTTAAAACTGAATCTTGTTCAGTATTTGGAAGGTATTCCAACTTCAAACATAATAATCTGTCTTTTGGACACCAAATTTAAAATCTAATCAAAAATAATTTGCTGTGGCTGAATGCTTTAAAGACAGAGATCAAAGCCTTCTTCCTTTTTATGTTAGAAATGGTTTCGACTTTACAATATTCTGGCTAAGCCTTGATAAACTAATTTTAAACAACCAATATTTAGGGACAATTTGTCATATACATTCGTTATATTAAATGCATCAAACAATTACTTATGAATAAATAGTACACACATATTCATAAGTAAGTAATTGTATTAAAATAAATAGAAGTAAAAGAAAGATGTTCAAAATGTAACTCTATTTTCATGAGGTTTTATTGACTAATATAATAAAAACATCTAAATATTAACGATCTAAAATCACGATCATATCATTGTTCATCATTTGTGGTTAATATATTTATGCAGAAAAATTCCCTGTCTCGATATAATATAGCTCTTTTGATTAATGATATCTCTTTTCTATAATTTATTGAATCAATTATAGCTTTTCCATGCTGTGTTTGGTATAACATGGAGTTCACAAAATAACTCCCACTTATTAATAAGAGTAAAACAAGTTTAAGACCTAAACTGATATTGTCATATAGTCTGCTAATGCGTACTTAACTCATTTTTGTGAATTAATAAATTACTTTAAATTTTGTTAATTACTTTGTTTTAATTATTAAGACCACACGCCTTTTCCCTGAAAGCCTATTACATTTACACTTCTTTTCGAAAAGTCAAGATATACAGTAGGTAGTTCTATATTTTAGAATTGGAACATGTTTCTTACATATGTTTTTCAAGAATCCAGCAATAATAATTTTGATTAAAACCATTGACAAATCAGAGTCATTTCATCCATATGTAGCAGACCTAAATTTATTAATCTCCACTTTTAGACATGCATGCAAATTATTTGATTCTATTTGAATTTTTTGCTACCGTTACATCGATGTCCCTTTATTTCCTAAATTCTGCAAACAGCTGCCAAGGGCGCGTGGTCAAATGTACCCTCTTTTAAAACGAGTGTTTTGCCTGTCCGACTTGGAACGTTGCGTTGTGTAAAAACCCCTAATTTTTTTCATGCATTTATGCATCTGTTCAATTTTTATTACATTTTCAAGGTAGTCTCAACTTAACGTGTGTTGCATACAATTTAAAATTTAAATCAAACTTAAACTCTCTCTACTATTTTATTATCCATCTAGACCCATAGATCCATATTGTTAATAACCCACATATCTATGGTAAATAAAGTTACATGTAATTAAATAGCTATTGTCACTTGGCAATGACCGACATGATAAAACAAGTGATACTACGCTTCCATGGTACCGCATGTCAATGCGATCATTAATTATTGTGTGTTAACTTTAAAATTTCCATTTTTTAGACAGTATTCGTTAAGAATGAACGCTAATTTTATACATACAATAATGTATGTATGTATGTATCTATGTATGGGTGTATGCATATAGGTGTGTGTGAGTGCTGGATTCATAGAAGATAAAAATCTTTAATTGCAAATAAATTTTGCCTCAAATTTGAAATAAGCACGCGCTACGAAATCAGCATTTCTATGATTTTGTTTCCATACTTATTTAAATAATATTGAAGATATATTTCTTAGCACCCAGGCTCTTTTTGGAAATCAGCAGGTCATTTGCAGTTACCAAAGGCACACAGCTTAGTATATTATAACTAGGAATTAGCAAAAGGTAGTAAGTTTGTACTATACAATAATTTAAAGAATATGTGGTAGAATTTCTTGATAATTATTTTCGAATGGTCCATTTTAAGGCATGCAAACATTTTTTGGTCAAGCTATTCTCATTTTCTTATTTAGCAAGTTTTATCTTAAAAAGCGGTCGATTTTTTGCTACTTGCACTTTGCTAGGAATAACAAATGAGAAGCCAACTAATTTAATCAACTATAATAATAATAATAATAATGAAAATTTGAATGAATTTCAGTATTTTATAAAACATTTATAGGTATTTCTTCTAAAATCAACTGACAGTGTACAAGTAAGAGGTAAAGTGACAAAAATATCTGTAAGGAACTGTTTATTTACCGTAGTCTCAGGATAACTTTTTAAAAATTTTTAAACTGCAATTTGTGATCTGAAATCCCGTTTAAAACGGGCAATTCCCTAAGCGATCTACACAGTGGCATCAAGAAGTTTGTCCAAAAGGCAGTTGAAACGATAACTCTAGCAAAATCCAGGGAGAAATATAAGATAGCTCATCTAAAATTCGAATCATGGTACAATGAGAAAAATGTAGGTACCCTAAATGAAAATATTTTACAAGACTATTTTGGCGAGAAGAAGAATAAACTGAAGTCATTAACACTATGAAGTTTGTTCTCAATGTTATGAAGCCAAATTTCACAAAAAGAAAATGTCGACATAAAGAAGTATCTTCAACTCATAGCCATTTTAAATACACAAAATGATGGATAGTGCCGAAAAAATTATGTTTTCATTAAAGAACAGGTGAGAATTTCTTAAACAAGCCGATGACAAGAACTTTTTAATGATCAAAGTAAAACCAGTTCCTCTTTTAAAATCCATGTTATTACACACGTTTTTTCCAATTAAAGATTGCTGATTATCGGAGCGAGGAGTGCGTGCAGAAAGTTCTAGCTTACATATGTGAAGCTTTAATACCTAAAGGCCGAAGGATCTTTTTTCGAATAATAATTGTGAACACTAAGACCAAAGTCACCAGGAAATTTGTCGTTACGACTGCTGACCAAGAATGTATCAATTGTGTTGACATCATTAGAAGCTATGTAATGCTTAGGCTCAAACTTTTAAAGCAGAATAGATGCTTTACGGAAAATGCCATAACACAATCCATGGAATGCCAAAGGTCATTAGATCCTTTGTCAGCATGTATAATCCATCCATTTATCCAGGTCATGTGTTAAAGAGGTTTTCCGCCCCGTTTCTGGGAGAACGAGCGCGGATATACTAAGAATCAAACAACACGGAGGATGGAAAGACAGCTCGGTGTTAATTGGGCATGCGAAAATAGAAAATAAGAAAAAAATAGCCATAAGTATTACAGCACAGTTTTACCTACAATACCGAAACACGATTTTTATACTCGACGCGCGTTTCGCTAACCATATTAGTTAGTACCATCCTCTCCTGACGATGTTAGCATGGTAAGCAAAACGCGCAATGAGTGTAAAAATTATATCTAGGTACTGTAGATAAAATTATGTCTTAGTGCAACCTTTTGGTATACCATTGCACCAAGATTCTGTCAAAATTAGAAAAAAAAAATTATTTATAATCTCTATACACGATATCAACAATAAAACAAAATAATAAAGGTGTAATACAGTATTTCTCGTAAACATTTCGAGGACAATCAGTCATTAATTTATCAACCGTGAGAGTTCTAAGAGAAAGATCACATTTAACTTTCATCATTAAACTTGACGAAATCATCTAATGCTAATGGATGCTGAGGTGGGGGCTAATTATTTTTAAATTTCATTTATGAAGCATTTTGAACTGATACATGTTTAATATTAAAAGTTTTGCTTTTCATGCTTAAAATGGACCAAGCTTACAAGGCGACTTTCCAAAATCTAGAAGTTATACTATGCTTATTTTTTAGTTTTCTAGACCTGTCCAACATTTTGATTACACCCTGTATAAATAGTTAATTTGTTGCGGAAAAGTATCTTTACCTATATTAAAAGGCAGTGCTGCCAATACTCTGTTGATTAAACTATCAATATCAAACGATGACAATGCCTCGACAAAGTTTGAGAAAGTCGTTCTTAGAACTACACGAATAAGCCGCGTGTTACAACATTTAGACCAAAATGTACATGGAATTGGAATCCTTTGGTAGTCAACTATATTTAAATGTGAACTTCAATAGAATATCATAAGTGACAGTTGGCAAACTATTTTTAGCACATAACTACAAAACTGGTAAAAGTAATGAGCTGAAGAAAATTTGCATTTATCTGTTCGTTACTCTCCATACTCCCTAAACTACTGATCTTATTCCCATAAAACAAACATTAATCTCAGTGCAGTCATTGAAAAGCTTCATATTTGTTTCGTCTTCTAGCAATTTGGCGAATGACTGAGATTATGCTTAGAGTAAACGTTTACCTTCTTCGATATGCATGAATATTTGAGATGTTAAAGAAATAAAAAGTATGGCCATTATTTATTTTTAAAGTATCTAAAGCAGCCACAGAGCAAATATTTTAAAATATTGACCTTTCTTGTATAATAAATATCAGTAGAATTACTACCTTATATGCATAAAATTTAAATAATAAATCGAGATATTATAGAATACTCCTTCGTAACTAGTTTTTAATGGAAAATTAAAAAAATACCATATCTATATCTACGAGCTCGTAAATACGTTTTTGAGAAAGTGCATTAATATAAGCTTTAAAAGAAGAGCATCCAGAGTAATCTATCGAAACACTCTTTTAAATTTTTCGGGAGAGTATCTAACTAAGCACTTAAAGTAGTTTGATTGAAAATATGTTATATTTCCATATTTCTGTATGTACGAATCTCTGTGACGTTATTTGGAAATGTAGGTTTGTATTACGAACTGTCACTAATTATGATGGTCAGAAAGTTACTCTTCTGATACTTTTATATTAAATATTCTTCTTTTTATGGAAGTCGGCTAGAAAAGCATGAATTCAAATCACCCTGTACATCTTAAGATTTACTACGTAGTTTACACCTAACGATTTTTCGCAATTGAAAAAAATCTTATAAATAACATTCTAATAATTTATAAAACTAATACACGACCAAGCTGACACAAGTAACGCCAAAATCTTAATTGTTAATTTTGATTTTCTCATTTTTACATGGAATAAGCCTCAACATATTCTATACATACTAGCAAACTGCCAAAACAAGTAGTAATTTTGTAAATATAACAAAAGACAATATTAATGTAAAAATAAACTAGGTACCTATATCTTCGAACGAAATTTTTTAATACATAACGCAAAAGCCTGATAAAGTCGTGTAGCCCAGTAAGTAGGTGTAGAGATTAACTTTATAAAGAGATTTTTATATCAGAACTCATGTTCTTGCCAAACTAATTTAAATTCCTATGATAGTCTGAGAGGTCGACTTTGTTTAAAATAGAAAAAAACTGTGATATCGCTTATTATATCAGTCTATTTATTGTATAGGTGTTTCTACCCTATGAAACGACTGGTGACAATAGTTTAAATAATTTATTTCATGACGTGAAAACAGAGTTCTATATCAGAGGAGATTCATGATTAGCATTTGCTAGTTTGACATGCAGACCCCAGAGGAGACTTATATTACCTTTACCGTGTAAGTGCTGTTCTTCACCTCAAATTTCTACCGAAGTCCATTCGTATGTTCTTTATATTCATGAGTGTAGAGCACTGTAAAGGTTGATAGCAAGACATATCCTATTTCTAAATACTACTAGTCAGGAACTCGATAGAAGGAAAATGATGGCCCGTTTAGGCAGTTATTTAGCCTGTTGGACCAATGTGGCTGATTGTACTCGTTTCAGCTAACCCTGAGTCATTGTGGACTTAAAAATCAAACAGTTACGTTAAGTTATCATTATTGGCGTTAATCATATGCATATGTATGCTAATATGTCTAAATACATAGAACATATTAGTAATAATTTTGATATAGAATACATTTACAGACAGTTTTTACTTACAAGTTATCTTTCATAATTTTTATATATTATCTATAGTGTAAAATTTACGTTGGCTTTATACGTGCTTTAAATCGAGTATGAATAATCATCTCTACTGCTGAAATTGTAAATATGAAAATTGAAATTGTAAAATTGCTGCAGTAATTTTTAATCCAATGCTTGACATGAGATCAGTGGCGTAGGTAACACCCCCGCATGTGGAGGGGCGCGATCCAAGGTCCATAAAATATGAAATAATTGAAAAATTAAAATTTAGTAAAAATGTATTCACAATAAATAATATTTTATATCATATAAAACTGTTTCGTTTAAGGACCGCGAGAAATTGTGTTTTACGTTTTACTTTATAGCAGATTCATAATATAGTAGATGTAGTATGAAATAACTTATCAAATAACTACTAACGTGCATACCATAACCCTGTATTACCTAACGTATGAGTAAGTTAAAAAACTCTATTCTTTATACCATCGAATTGCAGAAAACGCCGGTTACATAATACTCCACGGGCATGAAAGATGGTTTACCTAAAGATTGCTATTTTGTTCTAAATAGTTGACGTCCTATCGAATAGGACCTGAGGCGACGCAGAAACTGGCGTAAACCGATTTGAGATATCTCTTTCCGTTACGGAGAAAATTGGGAAAATATAAAAATCGCGTTTTTGGCAATTAAAAAAAAACGAAACGTCATAGCATCGAATGAAATACGGCGCGAGAAAGTACCCCAAGAGACACATCTTTTTGCCATTTACCATTTAGTTCTAACTCTTACCGTTTTCAAATTAAAGCCTATTTCATGAAAATCTCGTTTTTTTTAAGACATATGTACATACATTTTTCGAAAAAAAAATTGTAAGAAAATTGTTCGTGTTTTTCCTTGGAAACCGTTAAAGCGATCCATTTACATGCTATCAATATAAAAATTAAATTTTCATAATCATATACAGGGTGGTAAAAAAATTAATTAAAAAAATAATTTTTTCGAAATATTTCGGTACAGAAAAATCGTACGACCTTCTCAATTCGAAAATCAAACTCGTCGCACCCAAAAACTTCCTCCTAAAGAACAGATAAGTTAGAGGGGGTTATACCGGAACCGACAGGTTTGGGCGATGGGCGCATTTCAATAATATGTTGCGGGGGGGGGGGGTCATTCAATGTTGCTACGCCACTGCTTCAGTTTAATTCTTTTGGGACTAACTAAGACTATTCTCTCATCACTCTTCTCCTCTAAAATTAAGTTTCAGATCATTTCTAATAAATAAATAAAATAAATGTTATAAATTATGACCACATACAAATTCAAGCAAAGTTTTTGAAATTAA
>MU188416.1:41042-52124 GCA_016904865.1 Pissodes strobi | reverse complement strand
TAAATATAGTTTTTGTGAACGATATCTGTTTGACTCTTCAGAAGAACTTGTATAAATACAGCAGATTTGCGACAATTATTATGATAACTTAACGTAACTGATGCTTATATTATGGTATGTAGATTAAAATTGTTTTGATAGAAACACATTTCTTTTCTTAAGAATCATTTGCTTAAATATGCTTAAACATGGAAAGAGGGGAAACTATTTTGATTTTAATTGCTCATACACAGCTAAGCTTTACATAATTAAATAATATTTAGTGCACATTTTTAATAATAGGTATTAACTGTACAGAAAACCATATTATAATTTATAAGCAAATGATCATTGTTCATTGACGTAGCCACAGATAAGTATAAGCCTGATTTGATAAGCATATATGGTAGCAAATTTAAGTCACCTAAGTTGAGGTATGGAACAGTCGGAAAAATGCATTACAACACAGTTTTATCCACAATGCCGAAACATAATTTTTGCACTGAACGCGCGTTTCGCTAACCATGTTAGCATCATGGTTAGCGGAATGTGCGTCGAGCGCAGGAATTATGTTTTGGTATAGAGGATAAGATTATATTGTAGTGTAGTTAATTTAAGACATATAACTTCAATATACTGTATATTTAAAAATAAGTAATAGGAGACTACCGGTTTCTACTGATATGTAATATCATGATGTCATAACGTATTATGAATTTCAAATGAGTTCGAAAGAATTGAACGGTGGTAGAGATAAAGAAAAAACTACTACTACATTAAACACAAATTATTTGCTTATATCGCCAAAGGTTAATAGTAAGTAATTGCATACCATGATTTACTTGTTAATTTATATGTAGTAGATCAATAAGCAAGACAACTGTATAATAATTAAATACTTAATTTTTTCCTCAAAAAATCTAGTGGGCTAGTATAGTTTTAAATATTATGATATAATTGATTTAGATAAAAGTTTCTTGATTATACCTTAAAGATCATGATATATAATTTTTCATGGTAAATTATTTTATTATAGCATTAATATCTTTCTCCTAAAATTAGTGAAAGTAAAAAAACAGGTTGTTTTTAGTTTGAGGTGTTTATCAGAAATAGATAAATTGAGAAGAAATACCTGGTCGAAGTCTTGTATGAAACAGAGTTATTTGGTAAGGAATGTTTATATTGTTGAAGCAAAATATTGCTCCGCTCGAATTATTATTTATACCTATACTTAAAATGTAATAGCAACGAGTGGTTGGTGGATATGGTATCTGAAATAAATTATATAATTCGAAAACGGTTTCCCTATACATAATAATTTACGGAGTTTTAGTAACCTTTTGTGTTAAATTATTTGGCTACGTCAATGTAACAGAGTAAAAAAGTGTTTCTTCTTTGTTTTACTGACTGTTGAGCAAGCTACATCTATAAACTTAATACATATATACTCACTTGTGAACTAATATAATAGTTTTATATCGAGATATAAATAGGAACTTCTTTAACATCACCTAAAGCTTTCTATCGTACAAAACATCTTTCATCTCGATATACTTTAAGTGAAAATCAACAGATCATATATATAAAATTTCACTCAGTCTTTCTGTATTTGCATAAAAATATGTGCTCATATGTTCCTCGTAATATACGAGGTAAGACGTTGCAAATATAGGAATACACTTACTTTATAATACATTTTATGATTACACAATAAATATAAGTAAAAATAATAAGTAAAATCACAGGTGTCGGAAAATCGTAATCGATTTTTGTCAAAGAAAATATAACACATCTCCATAGAAACTGCCGAAATAATATGTCTGATCAAGTAAGATTTTTTTATCGGTATCGTATCGGCATGTGCATAAAACTGATTATTTTCTATATTAATAACATGCTTTAACTCTGAAATCTATGTTCAATATACTTAAATGTATTGCATTACTAAAAGAACAATATCATATATTTAAAAGACCATCTATTTGTGGCGTCTGGAAATCATCCTTATCGAATCTATGTTTTGGTAAAATACCCGTATTAAAAATATATATTTTGTAGAAAAATTTATTAATAAAGATTAATCTTGACTTGTCTTATTAAAAAAAATGTTCAAAATTTTACTCCTAATGTAGGTAGCGCTTTTATCATTTCAAACTATTAAGAAAAGTAATGTATAGTTCTAAAATCTCAAATTGTAATACTCACAATAGCAACTTTCGCATAATATTGATAGACTTAAGTAGATAAGTCAGAGCTGACACTAAAACATTGGGCGTCCGACAGATTCTTCCTCGTCCCCACATTTAAAAAATGTTATTTTGCCGACCTAGTAAATAAAAGTGATCTTTATATAGGAATAATCGAATAAATACCCAAACAAGTAAAATCAAGAAAATAAAACATAGGTAAAATTAAAATAACCGTTGTAATGAACTAATTTTAATTGCATCTGCTGTTTTTCTGATACTGTCGTAACTCCGTCGTGCAATAATAAAGTGTGGTAAGTTAAATCTTATTAAATTGTTCAGAATAGCAAACTAAAACGACATACAGAAGCAAGGTTGGATGGGCAAGGGCAATCCAGCCTTAGCAAATTTCTTCCAGCCGGTTGTTAGAAATATAACAATATATAAGGAAATTAATGTATCCCCAAATCGTTACTCTTCATAGCATAAAGGGTACATACACCAGCTATTAAATAAAAAAATATAAATAAACTATAGATTAGTGCTTTAAAGAAGAAAAAAATATCTATAGATCATATAAAACTGGACGGCTATTATTACATTAAATAATTGAAGACCATAAGTAAGAAACAGGCTAAGTGCCAAAAAATTGTAAGTTGAGATTTTGCCGTAGAAAGATGATAAATACCAGTAAGTATAACATATCAAATACGCTATGTGCCAAGCCGAATACCGTTGCTACGGTTGACGTATAAATTTGGTTTATCTGCTATGTACCGCTACTGTTAAATTAGAAACCATGCCATGTTTATGATTTTGTTATTATTCGTTTTCGGGATTAATCGGAAAACCTCAGTGTTTATCCGGACAAAAACAAAATCTAAGGGCCATGATACCTTTTGTAAACGATCAAAAGCACAAAGATTTTTATATTAATATTTCTTAAGTGGCACTTAGCTCTTTGTAAAAATGTGTGGCACTTTAGCTCTTTTCACAAATTTGAATGTAAAATGTTTTGTTTTAATATTTATTAGAATTGAATAAGTTTTTTTCTTGTATAGGATCTTTGGGCGTAATCGTTTATATCTTTAAATTTAATGTTAATTTCAAATGTTTAAAAATGTTGCTATTAAAATGTTTCTACTTAATAACTCCCTTTGATTATTTTGGCACTTAGCCTGTTTCTTACTTATGGTCTTCAATTTTGAAGTTAGGAAGCAATATTATTAAAAAATATTATCATTCCCTATCTAAGATAAAATAAATTTTTAATATTCATTATCATCAATACCTCCAGTCATTCACCAGCCAGTTTCGTAGTAGGTATTTAACATATTTTGTTACATTGGGCATATAATATAGATATTTGTATAAAGTATAAGCCACATATAGCATCACAATTATTTTGTTTTTTGTAATTTTTACCGATTTCTTCATCACTATCTTCAGCAGCCAACGAATATCCTTCAGTTCTGCAATGTATCACAATGAATAAAATATTAAACAAGAGTCTAGTTACACCAGAATGGATTTCAATTGCGAAGCTTCCCGCACGATGAAACGTTGACTATTTCACCTTAAGCATGGTCCTCAGCTCGCTGCGCTCACTACGGGATCGCAACCAACAAAAAATAATAAAAACGAACCCAAGGCATGCCCAAAATGAAGAAAAAAAAACTTTTTAAAAACATTAGGTACCTTAAAAAAAACTTCTCTCGCGGGACGGGAATCGAACCATGGGCTATCGTATCACAAGCAAAGCGTACTCCACCAGGCTTGCTGAAAGCAATTCACCAAAAATTGAAAACCTTTTACATTTTCACTTCATACAATGCCCTCCGCTCGCTGCGGGGCAACCAACAAAAATTAACCCAAACTGAACCCAGGCTTGCCAAAAAACTAACTAATTCAATAAAAGAAACTTGCAATGACCGGGCGTTGAACCAATCACTTTGCGTTCTAGAGACGCAAGCTTCACCACCTGAGCCAACCTCTCACATTCTTGCTTTTCTCAAAAAGTGTTATACAAACGCGTAAAGAGGAAACAACAATGTCGAGCGGAGTTCGGGATGAGGCTCCCCTTAAACGGCGAGACGCTAGTCGACGATACCGGCTTTTCATCTGAACTAAATCGGTAAACATCTCTTACGCCCAATAATTCTCACGACATTATAGGTGTTTTTCTTTCACCTGCACTAAGTACACCTTTTGCACCAACCCTATTTCTTTCTCCGGTGCACTTGCACAGAGTGTCATTTAGTGCAGCACTTTCTCCACCTACTATTTTGTTGGTGTAAGTTGGTGCAGGATGGTGGGACAATGGCGAACTGGCGAAAAAATTGTAAACAAATCAGAACTTAACCTACAATTTTGTTAAGCTGTTGCTACCCAAGGCCCAACAATTTTGTAATAAAATCATGAAAAAGGCAATAATACATTGTGATCACAACGGTGAGATGGCTTTTTCTTTCGCTGCTGCACGATTATTTGGTGGAACAACACTGTCGTACACCAAGTGCAGTTGGTGTAGGTGAAAGAAAAACACCTTAGAAGTTCATATGATAAGTTGCCAATATATTAAATTTAAGCACTTTCGGTAATATAAACTACATGGCACTTTAAGGCTGCCCTTAAAAATTGTGTGATTTAAAATAATAAAGTCGTGTTTACAAATCGGGATTCCATGTCTTGAAATGAAGTACGGAGTATATACGTTTCGATTGAAATCTTATCTTTTTGCATTTCTGGTTGTTCATCAGCGGGATTCTCATCAATTATTTTTGTTCTGATTCGACGACGAACTTCAGGAAAATCTTTAACTATATCAATGCAATAAAATAGTGCCGATCACACATCACATCACCAGTCGCTAATTCTATATCGTTCTTTTTTGCATGTTCTGAATGGTCTTTAATCTTACAAACAATAATATATAATCCTTTTCTTTATAAGGATTGATACAAATATAATTTTAAAAATATTTGATTAATTAAAATATTTTTGTATTTAAACAAACCAACTAAAATATTGTTTGCCACTATATATTTTAATGTGAGATTCAAATACATTGATAAATTATAGAACTGACTTTGAATCATCAATAGTTCCAAATATTTTAATTAGGCACATATCCTTCATTACGTCATCATGCGTACGACGTTTAAAATATGACTGTGATACTATATGTGACTATGTTCTTTTATTTTCAGCAACCATTCTAGTTGGAAAGTTGGAAACCCATTGTATTTTCATTATATATTTGCAGCAATATTAGTAGAATCTACAACACAGCAGTGAACCTTGACCAGAAGTATGGTGACATGCTAGGATAATACATAATAATGCTTCATAAATATGTCTTTAGTGAAGATATAAACCACATAAAATCTGATCAATGATTTTGAAGCGAGTAATTTTTACCTCATAGATCGATATAGAATATATTTTAATTTGAATAATTTATTTAACTGTTTAGTCTATTTTCCATTTTCAATCCATATTTTTGTATGCTTATTGCTGTGTATGTCCCCAGTTTTTCATTATTGGGTCTATACTAGAAGCAATTTTCGTTAGCAGCCAAATAAATTAGATCAAATGTGAAATATGATAATTTTGTAATTGCCGTGTAAGCGCGAAGCGCCTCGAATGGCCCTTGGTATTACTGGCCCGGTTGCCTGCCTGTCCCATTCAACCCTGGGAGAAGTATATATCAACAGTTGCAAAAAGTTGGTTTTATTATCAAAATGCTAATATTAATTCTCTAGAGGGCTTTTTAGGTCAAAACAAGAGACTTTAAATAACATGCTTTTAAAGGCAACTATTAAGTTTCTCAGTTGATATGATTTCTTTGAGGAGGAGGCTGCACATAATTAAATTGCATAATTTAGCTATTTATATCTGTTTTAAACTAAATATCAAATTTAAATTATGTAGAAAAAATATACTGAAGGGCAAAATAACAGTTTTAAATAATATTGGGGCCGTAACTTAGGAGTAAAAATAAATCATTTACTTCATTTATTTGCAGTTAAAACTCAGGATAAACTCTAACATTTCTATGTTAAAGAAATCGTCTGCTTTCACATAGGTGGTCTATGGCGGGAGGGCTAGGGTTTATGGTTACTCTAGGGCTGGCGCCGAATTAAATACATGCCAAACCGAACCAAAATAAATTATTTTTTAATTTACATTCATTATTTTGAACCAAAAGATAACATCGAATCGCATACTATTCATTTCTATTGCAAGATCAAATTAATCGGCTAGTTTAAAGGTTGGCAGACAAACCTTAAAATCGATTTTTTTCGAAACTAGTTCGTACTGTTTCATTTGATAATTTTACGATGCATCTGACTAAATAACTGAAATAATAAAAATCTTATTTGATTAGACGGGGAAAATCGGATCTCGTTAGGTCGGGGTAAGTGTAAAGGTAACCGTTAAAGGGACAGATTGTTTTTGTAGCATAGGTAGGTAAACAAGAGATGGCACTACTCTGCGATCTGAAGCAGAGTCTTCTAATAAAAAACCTTGCATAACATACCCGGGATTCTCCGATGAATTATCATCCTGTAGCGCTTCAGTGTGATGTTGCGGCAAGGCATATGTAGCTGGTAGCTGAGCTTTTTTAGCTGCTTCCTTAAGAGATTGACCTACTTCCATTGGTAGTTCTGCTACGCTGATTCTTTGAGTGGTTTTCTTCAGTTTTCCCATTAATGATAACTCAACGCCTTCTTCGGTTTTAACGCTTATAGGACTTGAGTTTTCTTCCTCGATATTTTCCTGGAGCTGTTGATCTTTGATTATATCTGTACATCCATTAAATAGGGGCGGTAAAGGTAAAAATGGATGATGGCTATAAATGTGGCACTGAAATAATTCCCTTTCCAAAAATGACTGAGGGCATACTGGACATTTAAGAGGAACATTTTCGTTAATAGTATGAGTTCTCTCATGAATAAATAATAAGGGCAGCAAAGGTGAAGTAAATGGGCAATAGGAACATTGATAAGATTTGGTATTCACTTCGTCAGATCCGAAAACTGCAGATAAAACATTTTGAATTCCTACAGTTTTTGACGCTAAATCATGGCCTCCGTTAGCAGTCTTTAAATTTGGGCTAGCTTGCTCAGTTTTAATAAACTTGGAAGGTTTCGAATTTTGACCTAGAGACTGTTGGAGTTGCTGTTCTAACTCAGACCACTTCTCAACGCCTGCTTGACCGTGATCGCTTATTAAATGTGCCTTTAACCATTTTGTGCTTCTAAATCTTCTACTACAGATCATACAAACTTCCGTAAAATGAGTAAAGTATCTCTGACTTAAATCTGCAAGATCACCAGGTTTCAGTGACGGTTCAGGCTCCGGCGTGGAAATGGGAGTCTGCAATATTGACTGTTCCCCTTCTGATTTTCTGGGTTGCAAGAGACTAGCACTATACTCGACAATACCATGGGTGTTGTGTTTATGCACTCTAAGAAAATATTTGCTACATAACTCTTTATTACAAATATCACAAACCACCCCGCCTATTTGAGCTCCATTTTCGATCTCAATGCCGTGCATTCTTTGCATGTGCGTTTTCATAAAATATTTGTTACATAGTTCCTTGTTGCATATTTCACAGTAGCTACTCGTTGGGGTAATATTACTTGATAACCTGCGTTCTGGTATACTACTGCCAGATACTAAAATTCTATTGGCTGTTTTATCCGGAGAAACATTTTCGTTACTATATTCTTCTTTATTGTTCTCTGCGCCTGACGGAATATTTGAATGAGCTTCTAAAATGTGTTTCTTCATCTCCTCGGCATTCTGAATGTCTTTTCCGCATACATCGCATAAGGTATTATTGTTACTATTTTCGGAATCGCCACTCTTTTCAAAATCGATATTATCTTCTAGCAATAAACCGTGCTCAGTTACCATGTGAGCATGTAGATAATATCGATTATCAAACTCTTTCTGGCAAGAATTGCAAGTGATTGAAACTTTGGTGACATCGAGATCATTTAGTTGAAGAATCATCGTTTGTAGCTTTTGCAAATCTTCACTTATCGCCTCAGGATGCATCGACTTTTCTGACTCCGAAGTTTTGCACATTTCTTCCGTTTTTTTTGATTCATCGTTAGATGGTCCAAAACTTATATCTAAATTACTTTCGAATTCCTTAGGTGTCGTTTTGCCGTGTACTGCATAATTATGCAGCTGAGCTAAGCTAGCATTTTGAAATTTGATACCACATATCTCGCAACGAATATCGTTAGGTGAAGTAGTTTTCCGGTCATGTGTGGGGGATTGCTCAGTGACAATAAGGTTTAAAGGACTAGTTTGTGTGGTAGGGGGCCATGAGTTATTTCCTATTGCATCCAGCTTGGGATCTCTATCGTCGGGGATGTAGATTCCATGACGCTTCATCTTATGAGTGCGCAAAAAATATTTGTTGCAATATTCTTTGTTACAAATTTCACAAAAAGCTTTAGGGTTCATAACGCCTATTCTCTTGAGGCAGTTAGATAAGTCCATCTCTCGACAAGATTGACTAGATGACATCTTCATGGAATCATAAAACATTACAGTTCCGTCAGATTCATCTTTAGTTGAGGTAGATTCGGTTTGATTATGACTAGGGCTAGAACGTACATCGACCACCTGATCTTCTGGCATTTGTTTATCACTTTCACTAGAAGATGATAGTCCATTGGAAGTTGGTACTGATATCGGATTTTGCATACCATTCGGCTCACTATCTGGTAAAACTGGCAGAGTTTGTTTAGGAAAGCTATTCGAAAATGAACACGGTAAAACTACATTAAAAGGATTTACAACATTGACTGAAGATTTCGGTTCATTCTTTACTGATACGTCTACACTTGGCACAGAGATTGGTAGCTTCAAGTTCATATTTGTTGCAAAAGATGGTAGAACTGCAGTTGACAGTTGTTGTTCAGTTGTTATGTCAGTATAAATACCATGTTTATTGGCTTTATGAGTTTTCAGGAAGTACTTATTACAAAACTCTTTGTTGCATAAATCGCAGTAGGCATCTGGATTGAAGATCCGAATAGGTTTAATTTGAATACTGTCTGGTTGACTATATTGAGACATTGCCATAAAGACTGGATTTGTGGTATTAAACGACATACTCTGCACATTGGGATTTATCCAGTCTTTATTCTGTAGTTCTGCTGGCCACTGCACTTCTGCTTTAGGCATAGTTAGGCACAAGGGAGTATCCGCGAATGCTGTCGAAGGAGTGTTTGTGCTTAAATCATCATCGGGCTCTCTCTTGAATTCAAACGGATGGTGCTCACAGGTGATGTGGTTTTGTAGCTGCTCGGACATTTCAAATCTTAATTGGCACACATGACATTTTAAGTCAAAACTTTCAGAAGACTCTCTGCGTTTTGCCTTTAATGATAGTAATACAGGCATGGAAGTATCTCCTTCACTAGACTCGGGCTCCGAGTTATATATCCTGATTGGTGTAGACTGCTTTCGACGCTTCTTGCATGAGTCTGAAGTCGACGATAAGCTCATGCATCGCTTCGAGGTTCTAGCCAATTCGAAATCGGATTCGTTGTTTGATGTTTCTTCTTGTACTGGAGGGTAACCTCCAGGTAGTGGACCAGTGCTTGAGGGTATTGTGACGGATGTCATCGTTCTTCCTTGTAGGCGACATGCAATAATCGTATAGGTCCCTGAAAAAAAAATAACAGGATTATTATACGAAAAAAGCAAAAAGTAAACTAATCGCAATTACATTTATCACAAAGAGATGTATAAGGTGTTCCTATGGTGTAAGAAAGACAACTAACTAGGCAAATTCAAATTGCAACATATTTGATATAATGATTTGGAGTTACCGATATCCAATATTTCTCGGGGGTCTGCTTAAATAAAATAAGTACCGGTGCTGTCTCAAAATACGAGGAAAACCTTTTTATAGTTATTATTTAAAGGGCGACCAAATTTAATTTAAAAATTGCGCAAAACTTTTTTGCCGTTGTATTGGTCAATATGCTGTAGCATATAATATGAAATCATATATTATCCGATAGAACCCACGATTTATTTTGAAAAGGATGCTTTGTTTAAATAGATGATGATGATGATGATGATCATGATGAAACATGAGGCATTTTCTAATATAGCTAAATCAATGCTTGATTCACAGTTTAAATACCTACTTTTATATGTTGTTGAAGCTTATAAAAATTATGAATTTTTAAGTAAATGCCGATAATTTATCGTCAATTCTAATTTTAAAATATGAATAGGTAATTACTACGCCTTTTCTATTCCTTTTTGAAACTTTAACTTAATAATAATTCAATCTTTCATTTTTATTATTTGCCCAAAAGAAGAACTTTAAATATTTATTGAGCCTGGCAGATTAGATTATTTTGGTCGATTCCCCTTTATGCTACCTCAATTTTGAAAAATTCTAACGTGTATCTCTTAGGTTAATGGCAGCGAAAATAATGTATCCAAAAAGTGTTTTATTAAATAGTGCAATAAATACCAACAATTATTATTCATGAATCTAATTTTAACAGAGCCATAATAATTTTTAGTAATAGGGTGTCGACTCGTCGAGTCGTTTGAATTGCCTTCAATTGATTTATTCAGTTTACTTTCCGTAAAAAAATACACCTGCTTCAATTTCAGCCCTGGAAAAGCTTTTAACGGCATTTAGTAAGAGAGTATTCTTCCTAAAAATTACGTTTTACTTGCTTTTTGGCTTCTTCTGGAAAACGAAGTCTTAACAGGCAGATAATATCAAAACGTGTTGATGCAAACGATCAAGGTATCACATAAGTAACAGGAAAGTCCTGGACAAAAAAATCGCGAAATGAGCGAAATGTCGCTATGTGACTTTAAATAAATGTTTGACTTTATACCGAAGAAACTAAAT
>MU188416.1:0-16042 GCA_016904865.1 Pissodes strobi | reverse complement strand
AAATTGTAGGGCGGAGAAAATGTCTAACGAAACTAACAATTCGATACGAGGAATAATTCTAAAATAATAAACGACTTAGTTCTCGTTTATTATGGTGGTAAAACGACGGCGGGAGCCACAATTAGTGAGCTGAAATTAAATGGTTCAAGAAATACTAGAGAATATTCCCCAACAAAACGATACACTTTTAAAAATCTAATTCGACAGCAGCAATTATGGGAAATAGCCCATTCCTACTACCCAGTACCACCAATCGATTATTACGAAAGTTACAACCGGTCGCGTGGAAAGATAAATATAAGATTCCCAGCCAGGCAGCGGTACCAAAAAGTTATGAAATATCAGCCAGAGATCGAAATAAAACAAATCTGAGGGTCCCAAAAAGTTACGAAATATTCAAACCGAAAATAAAGTATGAACCTAACGGATCTAATGAGACTTTACAGTAGGTTTTATTAACCCAATTCCTAAAAATATAGAACGGTTTGCTAACCGTTCTACGGTAATGTAATATAAGTTAAGCAAAGTTATACTAATAACATCATATCCTATTCTAGTGAGTAGTGACTTGATCAAGCCTAAGCAATATGTGCTTATCAACTAAAATAAATATAGTCACAAAGTGCATAAAGGCTACATAAGGGAAAGAGATGATCAAAATAGTTACTCAAAGCCACAACAGTGTTAAAAATAGCTAATACAAATATATCGTTAACCTTTATTTAGAATAAAATTAATTTACACTAGGTAATAAATGCGGCAAAAGCTTATTGACAGCAAATCGAGTCAATCAATTTAGAATTAATTAACTGAAGGGTATTGACCTCTTTTCAGTAATTTTTAACGCAAAATACAGCATTTTTTTTGCTAAATGCAGCATATAAAAGTAAATTTAAAAAAATTTTACACTGGTCAAATCAGACTGTTACAAGTTACAGCAACTCGTTTTGGTGAAAACGATCGATTGGGAAGTTAAATTCTGCGTTTTATCATAAAAAGAGTTAAGATTAGTTTTCCCTAATGCTATTTTCTTAATAATGTACACTTTTCCCACTGTTAGTGATTATATCGTTTTCCTCTCAAGAAATTCAACTTATTATGTATATCGTTAATATATTGCTTTGACATTTCCATTGTAAATACAAAATGTAAAAGGGAATCAAAATTGAAAATATAAAATAGCTTAAACAGAATATACAACCAATTTTTGAATTAAGTCCGTATACAGGCTTGCTACTGCGAATGATGTGTATTTGATGTGTTCTATCGAAGCTGATTTATGATCATAGCAGAACTAGCCCCGCCAATAGTAGCATACGTCACACTTTCGTAATCTCGAGGTCAAATTCATTACCAGTATCCCAAGGTGAAGTGGAATGGGTCTCGCTTAATGTCATATAACGTCAGTTATGGAGAAGTGCGAGGGAGCCAGGGTCAAGTGGGTGTGAGTGTGACATTGCTCAAGGTTCTATGACGTCAGAGGAGTGGAAGGGACTGGGAGACTGGGGATTCTTCCTTTACTAACAGTTATTAAGTAAACTTCATCATGATGTTAAGCCAGACGCATGTTGAAAACGGCTGGAGCATACACTGTAGAGAAATACCTATAAAGAAAATCAAAGTCGAAATCTGTAATTTTATTCATTTTAAGTAATTTAGTAAAATCCATTTCAATTCGTGTACTTTAATGAAGACGTTTAAAATTTGAATGAATTAACAAGATGGAGGATATCTTATATGGTTTTACTAAAATAATTTGATTTATATAATATATTTTTATATTTACCATTCAACATTGAAGGATGTTTCAAGTTTTTATAATATAATAACTAAATATAATAACTAAAACCAAATGTAAGAAACTAAAAATGTATAGATAAAATTTATTATTAACAAAATAAGCGAAAAAAGTGATATCAAAATACCGCAGGCAGACTACAAATATAATATATTTCCACGCTTACCAATATTCGCAGGAAGACAGGAAGAAAAGTCCAGTTAATGGCGGAATCATTAAATATTTGTGAGAGTAGACTATCGCAAGGAAGTATGATTCATGCGACGGACGGATCCCTTATTTTGAGAATATCGTATATACAAAGTAGGGTGTGCGAATGGACACAAGGGGAATGACCAGATCAAATAAATCGCCAATATATTGTATTTTTATTTTTGCATTTTGGATTCTTGTTATGAATTAAACACAGCATCAAAGGAGGGAAGTGTTAATACGAACTAAAACATATAGGTGGTTCTGGAAATAAGTAAAATTTGCGTATAGTTCGAAATGTGGTTAAATGATTTTAATTAACTTGTATAATCTTGCATTTCATACATTTATTTATTTTCGTATTTTTTGTACCACTAAAGCTAAGCCGCTTGTCTATCTAAGGAAAAATAATATTATTATTATGAGATTATTATTTTTATTCACAAGAAGTGCAGAAAGTGAAACTTTTCCATATGTGACAGCAGGACGCAAACCGGAGTTTGGTTAAGCCGTTAGAGGCAAAAAGCAGTGCCGGCTGGTGAGTTATAAATTTGGAGGCTGCACTCAGGCCTTTGTCAGCTTGTAGATAGAAAACACCTTTCTTCATTAATCTTTTGATTATTATTAATTAGATAATAAGCTTGTTATATTTGACAAAAGCGAATATTTTCAACCAGTTGATAATTTAATCGAATCCGGACCCTATAACAAAATCTCAAGGAATCCGTTATCTAAGGTGGTAACAAAAGTTAAAAACACTTTGAATAAATGTAGCAACCTTATTTCTGATCAAATTAAATACAATCTGTGAGCAATCCTACCATGCCGAGACTATATTGTCTACCCAAGATTCATAAACCTGGGAAGGCAATGCGTCCCATAGTCTCGGTAATAGGATCGCCAACTTATAATATATCCAAGTAGCTAGCAAACCAGTTTGAAAATTTACCTATAAAACAACAGAATTCAGGAGTACTAAATTCCTTAGATTTCATAAGCAAAATTAAAGGTACGAACCTTAATGAAGGTGAAATTTTAATCTGGTTTGATGTTTGCTCATTGTTCCCTAGTGTACCAATCCCACAGACCTTGCAATACCTTGGAGAATGACTTGAGATGAATAGTTTTGATAACGAAATCAAACAAGGATTTTTAACTTTAACCAAACTTTGCATGGATCAAAATTATTTTCAATATAAAAATATCTATGACCAACCACTTGAAGGCATGGCAATGGGCAACTGTTTATCGCCGTTCTTAGCTAATCTTTTCATGAGTAAATTTGAAAATGAAGCCAGTTAGGAGTTCGAATATTTTCCAAGGGTTTGGTACAGGTATGTGGATGACATTTTCGCGACTTTCGACACAACAACCGCTAATATCGAAGATTTTGTAACAAACTAAACAACCGTTTCCCCACCATTAAATTTACTTATGGAAGTAGAGAACAATGGCCAACTTCCATTTTTGGACACTGATTACACTGTAAAAAGTGCATGTATGTTTCCGAA
Organism: Pissodes strobi; assembly: GCA_016904865.1. Classification (NCBI taxonomy): domain Eukaryota; kingdom Metazoa; phylum Arthropoda; class Insecta; order Coleoptera; family Curculionidae; genus Pissodes; species Pissodes strobi. The sequence goes on along the minus strand of MU188416.1, from coordinate 12,541 downwards.
ATATTACAATGCAATTTTTACTTTCTATTTGGTGTAAAATATGAAATAACTAGTTTCTTCAAGTAAATTTACAGCTGGTGTGTAATATGTTTTATCAATACATTACTTTACATTTAATTACACAAATATACACTATATCGCACACGTTTGTGTAATTGAATGCAATATTATTTAAAGTCATGTAAAATTATGAAAAAATATAAAATCTATTATTTTTACATGGTACGCTATGGAAACTTAGTGGTATTATGCGCGCGCAGTTCATCTTTCTCTGAGCATTCAGCATCGATCACCGGATCGGGTGAACAGAACAGACGTGATAGCCTTCATACGGCATTCTGTGGCCAAAATGGAGGGATATTTTGTGATTCTGTGTATTGTATGTGTTGTTCCACTTGCTTGTGACCAGCTATTTTTATGGACAGGTGCTTTTTCGTTTATGTTGAAAGTACTTTAATATGTTTTTGCCAGTTTATAGAAAACATGAACATATTTTACTGTAAGTGTTGCCATTGCACTGTGGTCTTTAGATGATGCTTGTAAACCTTTTCCACTGTAGGCTAGGATTGTTGTTTTGCTCTAAAGTTTATATTTTAAGTTATAGTTTTCAGTTTTTTACAGCAGTTTTTATTAAAGAGTTAATATATTAACAATTTGTTTTTCTACCCTTACCGTTACATTTACGTTTAATACGTTTGTCATGAAAATAAGAACTATGTTGTTGCAAGGTTAGGATGGTAATACAGTGTTATTTATATATTTTTTTACAGAGCGTCTAAAACAATGTGTCTATATGGAAACCCCATTTTCAACATAAAAACGAAATGTACAGTTTAAAATCTTGTGTTGCGTATAAGTCATGGTGTTGCATATTAATATGAACGATTCTGAATGATTCCATTTCGACACGCATAGGAGTGTCGAAAAGAACATCTTTTCAACACTACTTTTGTTGACTAGTTGCTATGATATTAACAAAATAGTTCAATGTCAAGGTCAACTAGCAAAAATTGCGAAGCCGTTTTAAATGGGATTCATACATATATCAAGATGTCGATTTACATTGCTTTACATAAAAGCACATGTAAAATAATGTAATAAAAAGTAAGCTTACATATATCAAGACGTAGATTTACATAAAATTACATATAAGGCAATGTAATAAGAAGTAAGTTTACCTAAACCAAATCGTAAATTTACATTAATGTTCCTAAAAGAACATATTAGATATTGTGAAACCTTTTGCTTTTTTACGTAAATGATTTGAATAAAAATGGAAATTCACACCATATATCAGGGAAATCTTTACACAACTAGTCAAGTAAAGACCTACTGGTCTTGTAGTTTATGGTAATTTTACTTGAAGGTCCAAGGCAACCCGTTGCCAAAGATTGAGTATGTAATTTCACATAAATACTTTTTACTGTGTAGGAACGATAATAACACACTAGAATTTGATATATATAGAAAAAGTACTGCCACTACTCGATATATTCCTAATGACTGCTTCCACTGTGACCAACACAAAATGGCCAGCTTTTATTTTTTAGTACAACGTATGGTTAACTTTCCTTTCAGCAGAAAAATATTTAGTAATAAAAAGGAGACAATTAAGAATATAGCGAAAGTTAATGGTTTCAATATTAACTTAATAAATAGACTTATTAATAGGCATTTGTTTAGAAAAATTCGTGATTCCACTTCTTTCGTCAATCATGATAAAAATACAACATATGTCTCGATACCATATAATCCTCAGTATACTAGAGGACTCCAAAAAGTCTTTAAGGAAGTAGGTTTAAAATTATTATACCAAACTCAGTTTAATATTAAGAAATTATTAGATGGTCCAAAGGACAAAATAGACATATTAGAAAAAAGTAGAATATATCAAATTTGATGCATGGATTGGAACCAAAAATATGTTGGGCAAACTAGAAGATCTACACAAACGAGATTCAAAGAACACATAGCTCATTTAAACTATGGCAGAACGGAAAAATCACGTGTTGCCGAGCATGCTTTTGATAATAATCATAAAATAACAATCAAAAATTTAAAATTAATTCATAATATAACTGATAGGAGATTATTAGACGCATATGAAAGTATGGAAATTATTAAATGTAAGAATAGTTTAAATAGAGATAAAGGGCCTATTCCCTATAATCCATTGTATTGGTTGATCGAGCGTGACTAGTGGGATTCTAGAATTGGTTCCTTTGGTTCGTATACAAGGGAGTTAGGTAAATTTTAAATTTAGTTTTAATCATCTCCTGATGATGTTAACATGGTTAGCGAAATGCGCGTCGAGTGCAATAATTCTGTTTCGGCATTGTAGATAAAACCCCGTTTTAGTGCATGTTGCCGAAGGTTCCAAACCCCAACATAGCAAGAATTTATGAAAGAAGCAGCTGATTAGATTTATCTTCTAATTACATTGGAAACCATTTTTGGGCTGGCTGGAGCTGAAGAGTTCACCAAACTCCTCTTTGATTTTATAGCTTACAAAGGAGATATATAAATTGCACTTTTACCATATATAAATAATAAGTTCGCGTCGCTCGGGTAATGGCAGTCGCGCGCGGAAAAGTGAATCATTCCACACCGGATAAAGAGGCAAACTCAACTTAGGAAAACTAGTATTTGACTTCTTGACTTGATTAGAAAAATATTTTTATGAAGAATAAATTTAGTAAAGATCATGCTCAAAAACACCAATCGTATTTATACTTCTCACATATCAAACTGTCGTTCATGTAGAAGTTAATATAACAGGAATAATTATAAATTGTTGTATCCCATAAAAGAGTAGCTACAGACTACAAACTTCAGATATTAAAAAATCTATTTGATAAGTTAAAGAATATTGACTTAAGCAACTTCTTGAAATTGTGTACCAAAATTGTACCACGCGGATTCATAAGCAAATAAATCAGAAACATATTTCCCGAAATTAGGAGTCCTCGGGATGTCAAGAAACACGTTGCTTATATCAAATTACAAATTGTTCTCGAATACAGTAATTTTTCTATATACTTTAATATAATATGCGTTTCCGAAATTATCTGTCTAAGAGCTTATAAACGAATTAGCTCTTTCTCGACGCCTCTGGCTACATCTTTCCCCATTTTCACTATTTAGCCAGTTTCTAGGAGAAATGGCAAATATTGAGTGCACTTGCGGCAAAGGAGAAGGGGCGACAAAGAAAGCTTTATCACCGTCCCCATTTGTAATTAAAACTGTTTTTATTGATTCGCCCAGAAAATCGATAGTTTTTAATTACGGGGTGGTTTATATTATATCTTGTTATGGCGCTCTTTTATTTATACATGCATTTTTAATGTTTTATTAATTTCCTTTTTTAAGATAGATGCGATCAAACCTAAAATGTATCGAGTACTTGTATGAAATACATGTTCTGATGCTGATTATTTAAGAAAGAATTTAATAAATAATATAGATTAATGATTGCCATGCATACAAGAAGTAATTTCTCGCGGTGCGATTAGAGATCAAGGTAGTAATCTTTTCAAATAAGAAATGATTACTGCAGTCGGTTTGTCGTTGGCCAGTTTCAAAGGTATGCTTAAATGTCATTAGCCGTTGGTCAATTGATCTAAATATTCTTTTATATTAAGCACCACTTTTCCTTTGCGATACTAACTGAACATGTTTATGGCTCGTTATTTCAGCACTACTGAAATTTGAAATTGTATGTAAATCTGATTAGATCAGAGACAATCATTAATAAATATAGATACTAAAATATTAGAGTTCTGACTGTTTTGAACAAAGTTAGGTTATTTCAATTTCGTGTCCAGTTCTAATATAGAATGAATATATTATATGAAATATATATCGAAGAGTCTACCCTTAAAAAGTTCGGACGGTCCTCACATTTTTGCTGGCAAAGTAATGAAATGCTTATTGAGCCACTCTTTATAGCAGCAAAAAGTCTAGTGCACCAAAAAAGGGTCCAACATGCAAGATCGAAAAAGGTTCTATTTGCTTACCTTAACGAAAAGGCAAAACATAAACATGTGTCGACATTATTTATGATCTATGTATTCACCAATATAAATAAGGCAAGGAAAGTGACACCAAAATTTGGAAAACCCCTGGAATTTTTTATGAGACAAAGGTGGGCAATTTTGCAAACATGCCTAAAGGATGAGCTCAATAATATTCTTCCCCAAAAGATAAATATAACAAGACAGTTTTAAAAAATAATAGATGCAAGTTTGTTTGTAATTTTTAGGTGGCGCTCGATATACGTAAGAACAACATCAGTATAGCCGTAGTCGAGACACTCTCAAGACTTGGATAGAAATATGTTCTGGGCATGTAACACCAGGCCAAAATATGGTACGATTTACACCATTCCTGTTTACTGTGGCTTTATAGAGTGCTCTGATTTTATTTAGTTAAGAGCGAATAAGATGGTCGTCCATGGATTGAGCTGATGACATAAGCTACCCATCGGACTTCATTAAATGCAGGTAGCAGACAACAGAGCGCGATGGAAAATATTTGACTTTTTGAATGTTCAGAGATGATTCTAGCATTATAAGAAAAATAAAATCCATCTAATTCCTTGTCAATTTATTTTTATAATAGAAGAATATCAAATTTCTTTATCTGTCTCGACCACATTAAAGGTTTATTCATAATAATATCTGTCTCTGCCTTTCTTAACATTGTAATTTATATATAAATTACTAAAATACTAATTTTAAATTTCCGTGGTTAAAAATCCTTCTTTCTCATTATCATTATGCGAAGAAATTCTTTGGTGACTTATTTACCTAAATACTTTCCCTAATCGACAACTAAAAGAAATTGCAACTGATGTTCCTCCACGTGTAGATTTTGATTTATAGAATATATCAGTTATTTCTATTTTATACGAACATTTTTATATAACAGAATAACAGGATTTATTTTAAAAAATACACGTGAAAAAACATTTATAGTAGGTAAGTCCTTTGTACATAATCTTTTTTGGAGATCCTGACTTTCGTTTATATTCCTGATCGCTTTCTCTCATAAGAAACCAACAATAATCCCCCATCATCGCTGGATCTCATCTACCTTGGTAGCGTTGCTCCATTGTTAGTAGGTCTTGGTGGAACCTTTCTCCTATCTCGTCACTAACCGCACCCAAATTTTCTGTGAAAAAATTGAAATGAGAGTGTGTGAGTATTTTAAGAGACAGGTAACAGCCCATTTTTCAATAACTTTCAAGTAGTTATTCTACAACTTTATCGTAGTTTTCTACCTAAAAACGTACCTAAAAACTACGAAAAAATTCTTTTAAAAGAACTCCACTCAGCTAATTCAACATCACTTAATTTTTGATCAAACTGTTGATCCTTTAGTAGTTTTCTAATTTGTTGTCCAACAAATATTCCTTCCTTAAGCTTAGCTTCAGTTAATTAAGACAACATCGTTTAAGGTATTTAACGCATCTCTTTTTTTTATCTAATGCTATAACCAAATTTTTCATCATTCCCAGTTTAATGTGTAATGGAGGTAACATTAGGATCAACAAGAGGTATATAATTTATGTTAGCTTAGCCTGGTATATATTGATTTTTCGGAAGCCATTTTTTTATTTGGTAGTGTCTCTGTGTTGCTCTACTGTGTTAAAGACAAGGACAACAGTAATACTTCGCAAATACACCCTGTAATACTTCTATGACTTTTAGGTCACCACATATTTCCCACTGATGCGTATCATAGCTTGTTGCATTTAGAATAAGTGGCATACTTTCGTATGTTTCCTTCGTTCAACTGCATGTGCAGAGGCATCTATAAATAAGCGCCATTCGTCCGGGTTATGTGCAAATCCTAATTTTTCCATAACTTTATTTGGATTAACACAAATACAAATTTTATCCTGCACAGTAAAAAACGAGATTAGTTCCTGGTTACGGTTCCCAAATATTTAACTTCGTTTCTAGTGGCTAGTAAATTTCATTATTGTAATCTAGAATCTAATAGTCCAGCCTCTTTGGACAAATGGAAGTTCCGAACCAGATCATTTAATTTTGCTTATTCGATTAAATGGGGCGTTTTCTCTTCATTTTTGAAAAAATAAGAACTGTCCTTTTCTGATACATTATCGGGTGTTATCTCACCATCTTTTATTTTTAAATTTTCCTACCAATTTGGCAGGGGCACTGGAACTGGTAAACTATGAAGAACCGATTTTATTGCGTAGGGAATATCCGGATATTTCGTGTAATATTATGTTTGCTCTTTCTTGAAAAACCTGACACTTTTGTCATGTAAAAGTAACAGTCGTTCAAACGATTTGTTGGTTCTAGCCAAATCATTGGAACGTCAAAACGCATTGAATACCGTTTGCCATTTAACTAGTTACTTCGATTTGTTGCACAGGTTTGGCAACATATGTGAGAAGTGCGGTTCCGAACTTGATCGCCAACAACACATCCAATATTTATGATAAGCCACTTTGGTAATTTTGTTACATGTTCTTTTCGCGATCCAGAGGTAAAGTAACCACATGTATAGCAAAAACTATCTGCGGGTTTAACACAGCCACGTTTCTGTACTTTAGAACTTTTTGTACTGTCGCGTACGTCGGCGCACAGATGTGATACTAATCTTACAGGCATCAACTAACTTTATTCAATACAAAGAAAACACTAATACAAGGAAAGTTCTTAGCTTACTATTAGCTTGTTGGCGCCCTTCGCTTCTCTATCAAATACTGACCACTACTCCTGTTAAACCAATACTGATGATCCGACAATCCGACGGCCGGCCAGCTGCTTTTATACTCGCGTCTACCTTTTGCGCCTTCACGCATGAGTACGTGCTAATTCATATATTTTACAAAGTTGTTTTTTCTTGATTTTGGGCATTGCCTTGGGCTAGTTTAGGGTTAGTTTTGTTTGGTTGTGCCTCCGTAGCGAGCGAAGCGAGAGTAGGGCCATGCGTGAAGTGAAATAACTGAAATATTAGAACGACAACACTGGGCTTTTGCCAAATGCGCAGGTCCGAAGGTCGAAAAGTTCGTGTAGGTAGACGTTAGTCTGCTTTTATAACCATTCCGTAGGTACCTCTCGTATTTTCTAGGAACATCGGGTATCGGAAGTTCGAAAAGCGACGGCATAGTTATTCTCGATACAGGGGCCATCTATAAGTAGATAGATGTGGGTTCAAGTGAATATTTCCGTTATTTTAAGCTCTAGAGGTTGAGACTTCATGGTTGAGGTGTCATTCCTAGATACCCCATGCGGTGTTGCTAGATTGTGCCCAATTTCCCTAACTTAGGGAAATTTGACAACGCGCTCCGGAATATCGCAAATCATTTTTTAAAATAATGTGTTTAAAATAGTAATTAATTTTTGCTGTAAAGACCATAACTCCAAAATTTTACGTGTTTAGGTTTTAACCATCATTTTCGCATTTAGAGACCCAAAATTAACAAAAAAAACCGCCTTTTACATTACAGTCGCAAAATAGCTGTAAACTAGTGAATCCTATGATTTCTGAATTAGCTATCCTTCAAAAATATCTTGTTATGGTCTTTATATTGTGTGAGCACTTCTTTGAATTACAAATTTCAGTGTGTAATATGAGTAGGTACAATGTAAAAAAATTAAATATTCTTCGCTGCCATGCAATTTAAAAATTAGATAACATTAAAAATCAAACATTTTAAGGTACAAATAAGTTTAAATGTTATGTTCCTCAGTCAGGTTTCAGGAAAAGCTTATTTTTAAGACCAGTATGAAAGAAATATAATGGATTTTAAATCCCACATAATTATATTCTGTCAGCTGCTGAATTTAGTGACTGGTGTACCAACAATGCATTGGTTTTGAACAACAGTAAAACTCTCTTTATGAGCTTTTTCCCAAAAAACGCCACAATTAATCAGTCATTTCTTCTTCTTCAAGTGCCTATTCGTTTCGAATATTGGCGACCATCCTAGCTATGATTACCTTGTTGACTGTTGCTTTAAACAGTTCTGTGGTTGTTTTTGAATACCCTGACCTTAGGTTCCTGAACCATGATATCCTTCTTCTTCCGGGCCCTCTCCTTCCAAACACTTTTCCTTGGAGGATGGCTTTTAAGAGTTTGTATTTGGAGTCATTTCTCATTATATGCCCGAGATATTCCAGTTTGCTTCTCTTAATCGTGTTCATAACCTCTTTTTCCTTCTTCATTCTTTCCAGTACTGTTCCGTTGGTCACTAACCCAAACTAACCCAAACTACCCATGATATTCTAAGGATCCTTCTGTAGAGCCACATCTCGAAGGCCTCGAGTTTCTTTTGTGTTACTTCGGTCAATGTCCAGGATTCCATGCCATAGTATAATATAAAGGACACATAGCAGCGCAGGATTTTTTACTTTGATATCTAATTTGAGGTTGTGGCTTTTGAAGAGCTTAGACATTTTGATGAAGGCATCTCCTGCTTTTTCTATTCTACATCTGATTTCTTGTGAGTGGTCCCACTGTTCGTCAGTGTTACTAAGGTTCCCAGGTAGACAAATTTGAATACCCGTTCTACTGGTATATTTTTAATAAATAGTTGGCAATTTTCTTTCTTCTCTTTAAACCAAAAATTTTGTTTTGTTGATGTTCATTTTTAGCCCATACCGTTCACTTACTTCATTCACTTTGTTCTTTAGCTGTTGCAGACCTTCTATACTATCTGCAAATATGATAGTATCATCTGCATAGCGGATATTATTTAGTCGTTCACCGTTTACCAGAATTCCATTCTCATGGTTTTCCAGAGATTCTCTAAATATCTCTTCTGAATACAGATTGAATATCAGAGGGGAGATGATACACCCTTGTCGTACGCCCCGCAGAATGTTAACTGCCTCTGTTGTTTTATCTCCAGCGTTGATTTTTTATGGTGGCTGTCTGGTTCCAGTACAAGTTTTGTATAATTCTGAGATCCATATCATACATTCCGGTGTTTTTCAGTACTTGTATCATCTTCTGGTGTTGGATTTTGTCAAACACCTTTTGACAGTCTACAAAACAGGTATAAATGTCGCAATTCAGGTCCCTACACCATTGGAATAATACTTAGGTATATACTGAACAGTGCTTCTCTTGTTCCCACCTCTTTCATGAAGCCAAATTGTGTTACTCTCTCTTCGCATATCTTCGCATATATTCTGCGATGGATAACCTTAAGGAAAGGCTTGGTAAATGGCTCATTAAGCTTATGGTTCTATATTCTCCGCATTTCTTTGCCCCTGTTTCTTGGGCAGTAATATAAATTCAGAAATGAGCCATTCTTTCGGGATATTGCCGGTGCCATAGATATTGTTAAATATTTTGCAGATTATTTTTATTGATTCTACATCCAAAAGCTTAAGGAACTCTGTCTGTATCCCGTCCGGTCCTGGAGCTTTGCCTTCTTTCAACGATTTTATTGCTGCTTCTATCTCACTTGTTAGTATTGGTGATCCATATTCTGTTGATAAGAAAGGGAGATCTCCTCTCTCATCGAAGAACAAATTCTCTACGTATTTTTCCAAGTGTCTTTAATACTTCCTTGCTCCACAATAAGTTCTCCGTTGTCACTGACGAGTTTTCCTACTGTTCCCTTTTTGTATTTGCCAGTTATTTCTCTCACTCTTTTATGTACATTGAAGTCATTAAATCTCTGTTGCAGTGTTTCTATTTCATGACATTTTTCTTCCATTTCTTTTTGCTTGGCTTCCCTGATTTTTCTTTGTGTTTCACGGTTATCTCCCTGTACAAACCATTTGATTCGGGTAAATGGTCAATCTATTACTCAGACAGCAAGCACGAAGTCTTTAAGCATTGCCATAGACCAAAAGATGACGTGAGAACATCATATTAAGGCATTGACTTCCAGGTTGAGCGGATCTCGTTTTCTGATTCAATACTAGAAGAGTTCGGTTTCAATGAATATTTTGAAACTGGCTTATTAGGGTCTTGTTCAATCGCATATGTCACATGGGTTGATATTTTGGGGAGGCTCAGCTCAGCTTGCAATCATTATGCAAAAAAGAATTATTAGATGTATGCTGGGCCTTCCACCAGGTGTTGAAAGGCATTTGTGGATCTGGGTCTCTTGCTTGAATTTTCCATCTCCTTACGTGTACTCAATTATTCTGCACGTTAAAGAAAACAAGAGTAATTTTTTTTTAAACTCAGTCATATATAATTATAACACGAGAACTCAAAGTCACTTACATTTTTTATATTTTCGAATGAGCGTTGGTCAAAATTCACCTACATTTCGGGGAATTATTTTATATAATCAATTTCTGCAACTTTTTGGTGATCACGTTGCTTCTTTTAAGATTACTTTGTAGAATTTCTTGATAGGCCAAGCTTTTTATTACGTAAATGAGTACTTAGCATTTTAAATTGAATGTACGTATTCTTAGTATTTTAGTATAGGTCTTTGTATTTTAGTATAGGCATATTGACAAGTCCGACAGGCTTCATTTTATTGTGAGCTTGAGAGATGAATAAAGATTACTTTACTTTAGCATAGTGGTCAGTATCCCCGCTTGTCACGCGGGAGACCCGGGCTCGATTCCCGGCCAGAGAGCCAAAAAAGGATAGTTATTGTAGTTCTACAATAACGACCGTGGAAGTACTACTGCGTTGTCTAAAAAGTGTCGTAAGTGTGTATGTTTCGATACTTTGACAACGTTGACGGTTTGAGCCGTATAGCAGGTCACGGTACCCTCGCAGGTATATTATAGGCCTTAACCACAGCTTATTCACTACCAGCATAGTTTATAGTATGGTGTAGATTGAAACTAATTTTGACTTTGCCTCCCACTTCGGTGTCACAAGCTGAATTTTTCAGGGATTAAAGTACATGATAAGATTACCCTTATTCCGGTGGTAATACAATATTACACTGCGCAAAAGGGCACTATCATCAAAAATCGAGATGTTGGTACCACCGTATAGAGATAAAAATACTTATTTTATGATCCAATGCACAATAATGTCTTTGTAGATAGTATTTTTTTTATAATTATTTAAAAAAAATCATTTGCATTATAGCCGAAAAAAGTTTTAAACGTAAATATCTCGGTTTCAACCGTGCAAAAATTTGGTTAAAACGTAGTCTTTTTTAAATATACCTTTCATTTAGTGAAGAAAGAAGGCCTAAATGAAAAAAATATTCTTTATAAAAGTTTTGCTTGTGTATTGACAAGGTAACAGTGTCAACATATTTTTTGCTGTTAAATTAACAAAGATATGTTAATAATCCTTTGGATTTTTTATGTCATCAACTTTCTGGCAACACAGATATTTTTTTCTGACACCGTGATTGATTTGGAAGATTTATTACCCCTTGAAAAATATTCGTAGGATAAGCGGTTTTGCCGGAAAAAAATATTTTCAATTACTTGCATGCACATAACATTCAATAACAATAATTAATTATTTAATAATTCATTACTTACAATAATCGCTGTCCCAGTTTTCGTTGCTATGCTTTTTGATAATTTGACATACGTTAAAAATATTAATTTGAAATCTCTATTTACCACTATACATGCAAAACTATACGAACTCCTAGAAAGTTGATATGCTTTTGGTGTACGGGTTTTGCCACAGAAACGGGCGTGAAAGTGTTAGGGTATACAGGGAGAGATATCCTAACCGTCTAGTGCCAAATCACCAAACATTCGGGAGTATTGAGTGCCGTCTTCGGGAAACGGGCAGCTTTGCGAGAAATTTTGAAAGTGGGGGTCGCAGGCGAACAACTCGAACTGTCCAAAATGTAGAGGACATTTTGGAAAGGATTGAAGAAGAACCGAGTGAATTAGAAATCCCTAAAACTAGTATCCACGAAATTGTAAAAGAACAGTTGTTACATCGAAAGCATGTCCAGAAAGTGCAGGAACTTTTACCGATTGATCCTCCCATACACCTTGAATTTTGCCAGTTTATTCAAAACAAAAGAATCCGTGATCCATACTTCACCAGATCAATTTTGTTTACCGACGAATCGTCCTTTAAGAGATCTGGAGTTACCAGTCTGCATAACGAGCATGTTTATGCGGATGAAAATCCAAATGCCATTAAAGTTGCACACCATCAGCATCAATTCAAAATAAATGTATGGACAGGTATTATTGATAGATTAGATGGAAATACTTATTTAAATTTCTTGCAAAATACGCTACCGATTCTTCTAGAAGATTTGCCTATTTTGCTTCGACAGAGATGATGGTATATGCATGATGGTGTCCTACCTCATTTTTCTGCTACTGTTCGACAGTATCTGCATCACCAATATCTCAAAAGGTGGATTGGAAGAGGCAATGATGCGCCAGTAATATGGCCACCAGGTTCCCCGGAGTTAAGTATGTGCGATTTCTTTCTATGGGGCGCTCTTAAAAATGAGGTTTACAAGACAACTGTAAATTCTCGCAATGATTTATTGGCGCGAATTTTAAATGCTGGCACCTGTTTTAATAATCCTCAGACTCTAAATAAAGTACCTCTTCATTTTTAAAGAGTGTCACTAAATGTATTG
>MU188415.1:22541-62802 GCA_016904865.1 Pissodes strobi | reverse complement strand
ATATATATATATATATATATATATGCTATCCTTGACAGTGGATTGATATTTGACAATTTTTGAAAAAGTTGCGATATGTGCCTGCCCTGATTATTATTGTAGCAATTGTGGCGTATTATAACTGTTTTTATTAATGTGTTAAAGGCGTTAGGTTGCAACCGCAGGTGAAACCTTTATGGTAGGCGATTTGGTGTTATGGCGAACGCATAGATCGACAAGATCTGGTTAGTTAACTGAAGGGTTAAATTAATGAGGGCATTAATTCTTGCAGGATGGCCGAAAGTAACGAGCAAATATTACAGCCGACGTAATATAGGCCACGTCTTTGGAATAGGCAAGGACGTGACAACCCTGCAAAGCGAGTGGTGCGCGGCGGCAGTGTGGAGTCATGAAGTGAATGAGTGGCTGTAATAATATAGGCGAAATGAAACGTGCTAGTAAAAAGTGTTGTTTACAGTTTAGTGTTAGTTTCTATTTTATAGAACATTGATTTTTTTAAGCCATATTGTGTTGTGTTGTAAGAACATTTCACTTTTAGCCTTTTATATTTAATTTTACCTACTTACAGATTTTGTATTCAATCGGCGTTCTGGGGTCTCTAAGACTCTAAGATGTATAAAATGATAAAAGAAATTCGTACTATTTTACGCGGCGTGCGTTTTTCAGTAGCTTCCTATGGTAGAGAGACCCGTCGTGTACCCAGTCGGTATGAGTCTCTTGTCGAGACAAGAGCGTGTTATAAACTCCTGAGGTAGCGCAGCGAATGTAATATTTTCAATTTACCATCTATGTCTGCGAATCAAAAAAAAGAAGATTTAAGATTCAGACTTTGAAGAAACTGTACAAAGACGGTTTGAGAAATCTGAAATCGAATTTTCAGACTAAGATGGGGTCCTGAGAGTAACATTACTACCGAGAATGCTATTGCAAGTGATTACGAAACAGGGACTGAACTTTATGGCTGTGCATCTGAGGACCAAGATGATACGCAGTTTGTTGAAAGTGAAGAAGACAATAAAAGACGTATTCGAATCCAATTAGGATTCTCTGACAAAAAAAAACAGATACAAACGGTCAGCCATTGAATCAACCCGAAAAGTAGGACCATCGGCCCACAATATACCTATTGAAGATACCAAGAATTAAAATGCATTACCAAGTATTGAACCGGTGAACGCATGGCACCAATTTTTTCTTAAGATATACTACCTACCTATTGTATAACATAAATTTAAAAATTAAAGAATTTCTTAACAAGCCAGGCAATCACACATAATACAGGAAAGCAAATCCTGTCGAGATAAATGGATTTCTATATATAGATTTCTGAGAATTCAGCTGTTAATTGTTGCTTTTAAGTCCAGTAACCAGACCATTAAAGCAATATTTTCAATAGATCGAGATATTTTTCGCCTGGTAATGTCACCAAAATATTCTGTGATTTATTGGTTTGCCTCAGGTTCGATACTCATAAAGAGAGGAAGGTAAAGCAAAGTTAGTCTGATTTTTTGGGAGCCAATACATAATGTTGGTTATAGTACGGCGGTTAGTCAAACCAACCTGGCATTTTTGAGTAGAGCATTGAGATTTGGCACAGTGGTAGTATATACCCATACCTCACTTTTAAGAAGTGGAACCAAGTTTGCAACAACGGGAGAGCAGCGGTATGGCGGGTTGCATATTTGCCAGGGACAATTTTGAGAAAATCGCTAAACGGGCACAACCGACCTCTTCTATGGGTGAGTATCACTCAAAAATATTACAGGAGATGTTCTGGAACGTAACTGTAGTATGTACCAGCCGCGTGGTGGCAGATTGCCTACCCTCAGGCGCAGAAACTAATGCAATCGATTTTGTAGTGTTAAGCTAGGGATTTTTGTGAGTGACTCCATTTCCACAAACAAAATATAAATAAATCAGGTCCGAATGAACCCATACACGTTCTTAAATCGGTATGCTCGTAAATATAATAATATCATAATAGTTAACTTTAGGTTACCTCGGTTGTAAGGTGGATAGAAAACTAAAAGATTAAGAAAAGCCATATTCATTGCAAACAGACAGTTCAACAGCGTCATTTAAAGCGTTTAGCATTAATTCCATATCGTTATTAAATGGATAATATTATTCATTGTACTAGATATAATCACGGAATGTAATAATACTAAATCTATTACCTACATCAGAAATTGGAGTCATAAATATCAGACTTTGGCACTTTTTTTGGTATTAATCAAGGTTCTTAGGGCATGGACAACAACAAAAATCATAGCAAAGGACTTTAGATTTAGCGCAGCTGCATTTCCCAGCGCATTTATTTTTATATTTACATGACACCGGCGTTTCTTTGCAAGCCTCTTGTGCTCTAGGCTAGAGCAGCCTCCATCCTTCCGAGCCTGCTTTCCAGCCGCGCACTGACGGTGATGGCTGGTTCCGGATTGGGGAGATTGCTTGTCTGGCCTTATGCTCCTCGTATGAAGCCTTCAGAATTAAGCAGCATTTCCTTAAAGCCGTTGGAGTGTACAAACCCATTACTCACTCTTTCCTTAAGCCATTTGTCGGCATGACTGCGGGCAAGACCAGCCAACAGAAATGCAGGTGCATCTTCACTGCATTCCTTTTCAGTATTTATTTGCTTGATCACTTGTTCAAGTGCAACGTCTCGTGCTTTAGCTAACTGCTCCGATTTCTTGCCTCGACTTGAGTAAGTTTTTAAGTCTCGCACATACTTTGCCCGATAGTTGTTGTGGTACCATCCGCCGAGCCTACCCTGCCAACCCGGGAGTGTTTACTGTCTAGTTTGGGTTAGTTTGGGTTGGTTGCAGCGGCTTCTATCGCATTTCTAGTTTCTGTGAAAGTCAGTCTATGAGTTGGATTGACTCTTGGCCCGTGCTTGCCACAGAAAATTCATTATATCCTGTCATTAGCTGATTTCACCTCTTCGAGACTTCCCCGTGTAGCTAACTTGACGGATGGCTCGATATTTTCTTGACAACCAATCTGAATATCTCTCTAAGTTCTAGCGAGCTTGGTTGAATCGCAAGGTACGAAGCAGCTTGTGACATTTTGGGTTGTTGGTTCTTAAATTATGCTCAATGCGAAGGCCCGCATCTAACGCATCCGCGTTGACATTACGCCGAATATTCCCCAGTTTCTGGTAAGCTTTTAGATTCCTACCCAGGGTAGCAAATGCTGCATCTATCTTCGCTGCCTTGTCTAGTGATGGATCGATGAGGTCTTCTCCCTGCTAAAATTTCTGATACAGTATACACTATACAGAGACCAGTCAATAGCGTCCTTACTTCGCTTTCTATTCTGCTGCTCTTCAACAAAGACATTTAAATCTTTCATGATACTAAATCTGTCAAAAAAGAAATGACCGATTTTTTATGGCAGTGGCACACACTAAAGGGAGGTCCTATGGCGCTTGACGAGCGGTGCGTGCGCGAAGATGTTGATTGACACGGTTCTTAAATAGTTGTAGGTGGTAATTAGGGGGAAACAGATGTCCTGGGCGTGAGTTCCACAGTGATGCAGTGCGCCAGACAAAGGAGATCTTGTAAAGCGATGTTCTAGGTATTTCCAGTTGTACGACGAACTTGTGCACTCCCGTCGTCCGTCGCGACTGCCTGACAGGCGTTGCCAGGGGCGGGATGAGGCGGGTCAAATCCTGGAAACATCTGCCGTGAAAGTGTAAAACAGGGGCATCTCGGTTACATGTCTGCGGTGTTCCAGACTATCCAGATTCCGGGTCAACTCCGGGTGGCCAATGAGACGTACAGCTCGCTTTTGAATGGAATCAAGCAACTTTAGAGTGTGCTTTGGTGCGGCACCCCAGATGTGGGAGCAATATTCTAAGCACGCATATTGCTGGTGACCGAGACATCAGAAGTCCGATTGACGAGGATGAAGGAATCGTCGATCCTGCCATAATGATGTCAGAGCCCGCCGTATTGGCCCTCTTGGTAAACGTGACTGCTTGGGTCTTTGCTGCATTGAACTGGACCAAATTTCTGTCGCCCCAAATTTTAACTTTTTCCAGGTCTTGATTAATTGTTGTAATCTGGTCCTGTCTGCGGTGATAAGTCTCAGTCGCTGGTAAAGGTTTTTCTGATCTAAATTGGGAGACAAGAGACAAGGGTACTTACCTTATAGTAGAAAATTGGGAGCCTTCAGGGCGGACTGCACCTCCTTGCATGTCTATCGCTTATACTAAACTAAAGTTTAATTTTAATTACAACTGTTGTTATAACAATTGATTCGATGGCAAATAGACCTTATTTCAGGATAAGCGAGAGTTTTGCGAGAAGGCGCAACCCGCCCTCAGAACGACAACAAACAAGGTTAGAAAAGGCAAAGCGGCATTCGAGAAGTCAGTCATTGTCAGTTGTATCTGTTGACATTAAAAAAGGGTACTGAAAAAAGAATTGTTGGAGTTTTATTAAGAACCCAAGCTTACAATACTTCCGCTTAGCACTACAAAATCGATTTTATTAGTTTCTGCGCCATAGGGTAGGCAACCTGCCACCACGCGACTGGCACATGGTCCAGTTACGTTTCAGAACACCTCCCGTAATATTTGTCAGTGATATTCACCCATAGAAACGGTCAGGTGTGCTCGTTTAGCGAATTTCTCAAATTTGCCTTCGGCAGATAAGCAGTCCGCCATACCGCCCCTCTCCCGTGGTTGCAAACTTGGTTCCACTTCTTAAAAGTGAGGTACGGGTATGTACTACCACTGTGCCAAATTTCAATGCTCTACTCAAAAATGCAAGGTTGGTCCCAATATCGCTGACTAACCGCCGTACTATTAGAGGCAAGTGTAAATTCGAAATGTATTTACCGAGCAAACCCGTAAAATATGGTTTGAAAGCCCAATGCCTTGTTGATTCTCGAACACACTATATCTACAATATATCTATTTATTGTGGCAGGGCCACTGCTGACTCGTTAGAGGATACCACAAACGAAGAAAAGCGGTTCTCTACTCGAAGTCAAGCTGCCTTCGTCTTTGTAAGCCTACATTTGGAAGCAACAGAAATATTACGGATGATAATTGCTACTCTTCAGTTGACTTCACAGGCTATCATTAAAAAAAAAGCAAATGGAAAATACTCAAAGAATTTTTACCTTTCAAAAGAAAACAAATAGGAACTGCATTGTATGGCGTGAAAAGTAATTAAATTTTGATTTCTAAGTACTAAAGAAAAACGAAGCTGTTATCTTAAGTTTTTCTATGCATCACCACAAAGTGGATTATGATGGTTTGCCTAAAATTAATGCCATTTATAATAATACAAAAACTGGAGTGAATGTTGTAGATAAAGAATGGTACAACTATTGCTGTAGCAGAAGAACGCAATGCTTGTTCATGGCCCATGGCTCTGTTCTACAGAATTGTAGATATGTTATCGATGAATGTATATATTATCCATCAAGCTTGTGTCAACGCTGATCAGCTAACTCGAAGAGATTTTTTGAAGTTATTGGCCAAGCCACTATGTGATCTACTTCCTAGAGGAAAGATCCCGCAAAATAAATTTGCGAAGAGAGCTTAAAGTTGTTATTTTTAGAATTTTGAAGATGGCATCTGAGGCACCAGCTGTTGTTCAAGAAGTTTTTCCTTGAAATCAAACAAAAATTGGCCTATCTGTGACTAAAAATTAAAAATAAAAATTGGTTATTTATGTGTTCAATTCAAAAAACCAATTTGTTTGCAATGCCCTAACAAATGTGTGTTCAATGCATTGAAAATCTAAAAATATTGTTTCTCCTTACCGTCAATTTTTTACAATTTTGATTTAGAAGGTAACATATGCTCTTTTTATTGTTTATACCTTAGAAAAC
This sequence comes from Pissodes strobi, assembly GCA_016904865.1. Lineage (NCBI taxonomy): Eukaryota > Metazoa > Arthropoda > Insecta > Coleoptera > Curculionidae > Pissodes > Pissodes strobi. The sequence goes on along the minus strand of MU188415.1, from coordinate 56,955 downwards.
ATGTTTTTAATACGAAGAGTATTATTAGCTTTAGTTTTAGAATATGTTTGCCGTAGTTTGTTACCGAGTTGAATATAAATAACGAGTATAGTTTGCCTTTGATTATTTATGCAACAAAAAATATATTTCCTTCAAGAAACATTAAAACCACTTTCTTAACTCTGGTTAAGGATTAAGTGATTCCTCCCATAATACTTACTTTTATAAGGTACCGTATAAACACTCAACAAATATCAAATGAGCTTTTAAGATCTGTTAAAGCTTTTTTAATTACAACTGTTTGCCAACAGTAGCTTCTCTCTTCATGCGTTTTTAAGTTTTTATAGCTCTTACAAATCCAAACAAACTACTGACTAAGGAAAGACTTTCTCTTAAGGTACTCTGATGCGACACCTGGCCTATTAACATTTCAAATGTATATTTATTGGAAAAACATGTTGGTTAATCGCCTTCATTCCTATTTCTGTCGTTTGCTTTTTCACTCTAAATTGGTTTTATTAGTGTCTATTATCAAAATAATATAATTCAAATCTGATGCTAGGGGACTAAACCCGTACCTCATAGCCTGGAGCAATTTATCGTTGTTGGCGACTGAATGGCGAATAATAATACTTATAAATTGCTTAACTTATCGGCAGATCAAAGACAAAACCCTCTCTAATAAAACTGAAATTCCCCTGATCATCCTAAAGGGATTTATTTTCGCTATACACCATAAAATTCGATAAACTTCAATCTCTTCTATAGAGAGAGAGTGCGGAATATGCCGAAATGGTTCTCAAACTTTGGAGACTTTAATTTATCATTTAATTGAATTGCTGGAACAGCAGACGGCTGAAAACTTTCTTTTAATGAAAATCTGTTGCGAATATACCGCAGGTTTAACAGTAGGTATATTTCGTTTTTAGGTACATAGTTTTCTTCTTCTCAGTTATGCTGCGCCGACCGAGCGTCTGTATAGTCTATGTTATAGAATGTTACTGAAATACGAGCACTGTCAAAGCTACAAATTCCTCCTATCAATAATGCAAGGGCCGTAGAAATTGAAAACGGAGATGATGTTGGATGTTGTGCATCTGGGCGACGCAGTCTGAGAAACTAGTCAAATAAATGAGGAATTTGTGCAACCAGATAATGAGAATGTGGAATTATTGCACCCTAATGAAAATAATATAGACAAAGAAGTTACAAGCTGACAATAGTACAAACGTTAAAAAACCTGTCTTTGCATTTGACAAGCATTTGAAATATTCTAGACCACTGGTAAAGTCGAAAAGGTTTAAATCAGGACGAAATTTTACAATGGCGTAAAAAAAGTATTAGATTTAAAAAAAGGAAAACGAGAACAGAAAAATGAAGCAAATGAAACGGAAGTCAGCTAAAAGAAAAATGGCGGAGATAAATATAGGCACGAGGAAACAGAAACCAAAGCAAAATGATAAATTATTTAACGAACTGTAAGTGGCAGTAACACCAAAGAAATAAAAGTGTTGGTCATTCACTGATAAACGTTACAATGACGCAGAAGAAGAAGGAGAAGAAGAAGAAGAAGAAAGTGAAAACAAAATTAACAGAAAAACTGTTTTTTGGTTCGTTACCTGGCTTCAGATGCAGAAACATCTAAAGCCAGGAAGGAAAAAGAGGTTGTTCTATTTTCATTAAAAGAGAAAACGTTCTTCTCCACAGTCTTCTTCTTACTTATTTCTTGTCTTTCCTTATATGGAGTGCCGGATATCAGTTTGCTGATACGGAATTTCTGTTACGCGCATCATTGCTGCTGCCGCATGATAGTGATGGAGTTGTGTTCTCTGGGCCTACATGAGCATTGGGTTTTGAAAGTGTTTTCATGGTTAGTTGCCTGTATTTTATTATCAGTCTTTCCTGGAGGTCTTCTTTCCCGTTGGCTGTGAACAGCAAAATAATAATCCTGGAAAATGTGTCTGTTACAATGATATCTGTCACTTTTTCTAAAGCAATCAGCATGTGGCTGATTTCAGATAAGCTCTGTTTAACAATTCGCCAATTTATAGCAGGTTTTAAAGGGAACCATTGATGCTAGGCCCAACGGCTGAATTTTATGTGTTCAGTGAGGAAGGAGTCTACTAATTAGACCACCATGATCTCGAGCAAGTTCAATAATATCTAGGTTACGAATATAAGAGTAATGACCATCAAAGATTAGAGGTCATTAAGCGATAGTTTCACATGCTTAATAAAGTGGTGAAACCTCTAAGTAAATTAATGTTGCTGTATCCACCCCGATGAATGACATCCAGCTATTGTTTCTGGTGGTAGCTGTAATTTCATGTTCTTCCTAGACAACAATAACATTGGCGGTACAAACCCACTTGCAGTAATCATCACCAAGGTCACTAGCGAACCCCTCTCTGCTGCATTAATAGCACCAATCTAGCGTTTGCATTTCTTAAAGCTAGTTGAAATGTGATTCTACTTATATCTGAAGACACCAAACCATAGAACCTCTGATCCATCTCTAAACAAAAGTGGGTTAATTCTATTTTCATTGCTTCTGTGAGTACCGTTGATTTTTTAGATAGTTCCTCAGAGTACTTTTGGGTATGTTGAACTGCTCCTACCCTTTTCGTTCTCTATCTCTTTATTTATTGCGACCCTTACACAACCGGTTGTGTGGAACTGGGCACTTGTGCGATAATCGGGTAGATTTCTCTATTAGCGGAATCCCTTGTTACCCTTGTTACGACTAGCAAGCAGCAGGTAGTTGTTACTGAAATACCAAACTTTTTGCTGCAAATAAAAGTGAATGCACGTCACAATGGAGCGTTATGGCAGCGTTGTCAAAGCTTCAAACTTCTCCTATCAATAATGCAAGGGTCGTAGAAATTCGAAACGAAGATGTGCTGTTGGATGTTGTGCATCTAGAGAACGCAGTCGGAGAAATCGGTCATATCAATAAGGAACCTCTGCAATCAAAGAATGAGAATGTAAAATTATTTCACCCCTAATAAAAACAAGTACAGGAGTTACCAGCTGACAAGTTACATTTACTCTACCTGTCTCTGCATTTGACAAACATTTGAAATATCCCAGACCACTAGTAACGTCGAAATGGTCTAAATCAGGACATGCAATGGCGTGAAAAACGTATTACATTAATAAAGAAAGGGAAAACGAGGCCAAGAAAAATTAAGTAAAGGAAACGGAAGTTAGCTAAATGAAAAAAGGCGAAAAAATAAAGAACCGTAAGTGGCAGTAACACCAAAGAAATAAAAGTGAAGGTCATGCACTGATGAACGTGGCAGTGATGCAGAAGAAGAAGAAGGTGAAAAAAATTAACAGAACATACAGAAGCATCTAAAGCCAGGAAACCAACTAAAAAAGGTTGTGTTCTATTTTCCTCAGTAGAGAAAACGTTCTACTCTACAGTCTTTTTCTTATTTATTTCCTGCAAACTCTTTTTCAGTTCTTCCTTATATGGAGTTCCGAATATCAAGTTTGCTGATACGGGTTTTCTGTTACGCGCAATATTTCTACTCCTGCAGAAGAGTAATGGAGTTGTGTCTTCTGGGTCTATATGAACATTGTGCTCTGGAATAGTGTTTTCATGGTTAGTTGTCTGTATTGTATCATCAGTCTCTCCTGGAGGAGTTCTTTCCCGTTAGTTGTAAATAGCAAAATCATAATCGTGGAAAATGTGCCTGTTACATGTCACTCTTTCTAAAGCCATCAGCATGTGGCTGTTGTCGGGTAAGCCCTGCTCAACAAATCGCCTATTTGACAAATATAAATATTCCGACCCACATGATTCCTGGCCAGGTCTCAATCTCTTGAGAATAGTAGGTTTTAAAAGGAACCATAAATGCTGGGTCTCACGGCTGAATTTTATGTGTTGAGTAAGGAGGTAGGCTCTCACCATTTTCTCGGGCAATCTCAATAATCTCAAGGTTACGCCTATAAAAGTAATGACCATCAAAGATGGGAAGTACGGGGTCATCAACCGATAGGTTTACACGATTAATAAAGTGGTGGAACTAATAAGTAAATGAATGCTGCTGTATCCACACCGATGTATGATATACAGCCAATATTCCTGGTGGTGCACCATCAAGTAACTCCAATTTCACCTTCTTCCTGTGCAACACTATCATTGGCGGTACAAAACCACCTGGCAGCAATCATCATCAAGGCCACTGTCGCAGTAATAGCACCAACCTAGCGTTTGCCCTTCAGTGTAATTATGTTGGAGTGTTCGTTGATTATGCCACTCGCGTCAACATTATATTATGCTCTGAACTGTCCATTATTGGTTTTTTGCATCACGGGCTCAAGGGTGTCAAAAACCTTCATTCAGTTCGGCAGACATCCCGGCTACATGCTCTCGGGTGAAACCCACCACTCTGGCAGATTGTGGCTTCCGGATGTGGTGTTGAAAAAAGCTCCGCAGCCTCTTTTTTCCTGCTGACACTTTCTTAAGTAGAAATGGATGAGGTAAACCATTTTTTAAAGTTAGTTGGGATTCTGCTTATATCTGAAAGCACAAAACCATAGAACCTCTTATCCATCTCTAAACAATAGTGGGCTTATTCTATTTCCATTGGTTCTGGGAGTACCTTTTTCCTTCCCAGCTTGATATTACTTCTTCTCGATTATTATTTTGATGTTTTACATAGTTCCTCAGGATATTTTTGGGTATGTTAAACTGTTTTTCCATTCCCTTCGTACCCCATCTCTCTATTCATAGCGAACCTCATATAGCAGGTTGTGTGGTACTGGGCACCAGTGCGATAATCGGGTAGTTTTCTCTATTATCGGAAGCCCTTGTTACCACTAGCAGGTAGATAGTTTATGGTTATACAGATAAATCATCGTCGGTGGATGAAGAAATTTCGCGTTGTTATTGTTCAGGATTTTGTTGTTTCGAAATCATTCACTTACTACCGTGATGACGCTGACGAAACACAGACAGCTCCAGTAATTTCCTAATGAAGGTTCTCACTAGGCGAAACTTAAAAAAGTTTCTCTCAACATTAAATACGGCTTAATTTTAAATGACTCCAACTGAAATTGTCTGTTTTTCACCGATAATATTCGAAGGACGAACGTATCAGATACCCTTTCGGAAGCAATTCAGCGGTTTACCGGTAATATTTCAATCCTCGACGGAAATTAAAGATTAGAGAAATAAACGGGTGCGGCATAATTTACAATGACGCCAAATTGAAATTCTAGAATCTTAACTAGTTTACCTTATAAATGGCTGGCAAGAAATTGTGCTTATAGTGCAAGAGAATCGATTCAAGACTAAACGTGATGTAATTATTTCGGGTTAAAATAAAAAATGACGCTTGTATTGCCTATTGTGGTAATTAAGAACTAGAGTCCTTACGATTTTTATTCATTAATAATAGAGACTAATATGAATTTACCAATTAAAAAGCAATAGGTACCTGGTGCATAGTGTGTTCTAATCTCGTGAATCGAATTAATAATATGTATTTTTTTAATTGAATCGTATCTGAAGCCATAAACGTTTATTGCCTTTCTTTTTTCTTCAGATTGACACCTTCGAATTGTTAAATTCTAAATAGTCTTTATTTATACAGTATTTAAAATTTATTTTGTAAAAAGTCCTGAGTAATCCAAATTTCTAATATTCTGCAAGGTTAGAACAATATTAATAGCATTCCCAATAATATCAAATTATACAGTGAAAAGTTAGAATTTGAATCTTAAATATAAATGGTTAATTGTTATTATCTAAAAATCTAAAGTATAAACTGTTAATATAATTCAAAAAAATAATTCAAATCTTGAGGGTACGTTCGGTATAAAGAGTTGCGCAGCAGCCTACACAGGCAGACTTTGCACTTCAGTTTAAATTACCGAATAGGGAACTGCCACTTGGAAAACCAAAGCTCTCACTCTAAAATCCTATCAGTGCACACCACCGAATAGGGTCTGACTAGAACCTCTACCTCTACTGAAAATTAATGTTAAAGCCTTGATAACCCTGAAGAGCTAGTGTATGTCATACAGTCATGTCAGTGGCTATATTTTATAATAATGTGTTGAAGTAGCTTAAGATCCAAGGGTTTTATTTTATAAGCATCAAGTGTTTATGCCTATAGTGTATGTGTATTTATGTAGAGTGTTCCAGTCACATAGTCGTGCCAGTGATATGTTATAATACGAGTCAAATCAATAACACCTCTACAAAAAAGCCAAGTATTTAAAAAATTTTTAGCTTGTGACGTATTGCTATTTGGAGCGAAGAATTAGACGGGGCGCTTTCGGGAGGAAGGGTAATCGCAATCTAGGCGCAAGTGCATGCAACATTGCCGGACTACTATGATAGCACCGAATATTAGGATGCCCGTATATAATGAATGTATCTCTTACTTTACAATTTCTCCAATATTGTAAAAAACGTATTATCATAAGGTGTTCTTTCCTCTTTCTATAATGTGGTAAGTATTTCGTAATTTATTTATTTAATTATCTAATACTACTAACCTGTTCGTGCTCTTTTCTAAAATAATGAGAACAAGTAAATATGATCCTACGTTTCAGATTTCGTACCAATGCATACATACGTACATATGAATTGGATATATTATTCATATTATGTGTCTATATCTATAAAATATACACAGACACCTTGCTTTTACATACCTACATTATTTAAAATTTAAAATTATATGCACCAAATATTATCGAAACTCTACTGTAAATTCCTTATATAACCGGCAACAGCGCAGAAAATAAACAAGATTGGTTTGCGATTCTGCCTTGCAAATGGCTTTCCAAATCGACATTTAGTGTTATCTTGTTGCTTTTTTGTAAATTCGGAAGTCTTTTTGTGCGTTTGAGTGGTTACCTAATATTTCGTTGTATATTTAGGTATACAATTTATTTTCCTAGGCGTATTTTTAAATATGCCAAGCTATATATTTCGGAAACACCCGTTGCTTGGCGACAACTTGTGTTCTCTTTCACTGTGTAGTAAGTATGTCGTTATATAATTTCAACATATATTTGCTTATCAAGTAATTCGAATTTCCTTAAGAACAATGAAGCCAAACCCTTTTAAAATAAACTGCTGGCAAAAATAGCAACATTCTTTGAAGATGAAGTTCTGCTGTTGGATGAAATTATGTATTGCACTCATGTGTTGTTAAGTCATATAAGTCATTTGGGAAAGTTAGCGAAATATTTCCCAGCAGAATGACTATATGTAACTATTTGTTGAATATATAATGGAGAAAGCTAAATTTTGTCTCTTCTGATAGATCTTGTATTGTGCCAGTTAATTTTTTCACATCCAAATGTAATTTTTGGACCTACTGGACCCAGCATTGACTCAGGATTTTGAAACAGATGACAGCCTGGCCGACATTCCTTTCGTTCCGCTGTCATCCACCCACCCCTTCATATTCACATTTATACTCATACAAAAGCAAATACTTCAGAAGCAGATGGTTGTCCAAACTTCGAAGGATTTTATGGAGACTTTAACCCCGCCAATTTTCATGAACTAAGACAATTTTGGGACATTATATTTAGGCCTAGGATAGTGAATACAATGTTAAATATTTTATTTGATAGTATTTTTATTACTACTGATAGGTTTGTACCTTTGAAAAAATACTCAGCCAGAAATTCCCGGTATGGTTCTCTGCTAATCTTAAAATTGTATAATTCATAAGAAAATTGCCCACAAAAAAAATCAAAACAACTCGTTCTAATGACGATTATCGGGAGTTTGAAGGGTTGATGCGTTTATGCAAGCAACTGATACATGAATCTTATAATAATTATACCTATCACACTGAAATGGCAGTCAGCACAAATGTTAAAACATATTGGTCCTTTGTTAACAGTAAGCGGAAAATCAACGGTTTCCCAGTAAGCAACAACGGTTTCCTTCTGAACTTAGGTATCTAGACCAGTCAAGTGGATCTGGTAGGGATATTACCAACATGCTTGCTGAATACTTCTCCACAGTCTATTCATACAGCCACCTTAAAGTACCCGACCACGGGACATCTTCCTCCATTATCCTTATCCCCGAATTGCATATCACAATTTCTGATATCTTCACTAAGCGTTCATCTCTTGGCATTAATAAGGGTGGGGGATATATATCCCCCCCGGATGGAGTGCCCACAATATTTGTTAAGAACTGCTGCTTCAATCGCTCCCGACCTCTTTACTATATCTTCAATCTCTCACTCCAAACTGGCATATTCCTAGATTATTGGAAGGAAAGCTTTCTGAAGTCAATTTTTATGTCGGGTAACAGGTCTGCAGTAACAAATTATCGTCCTGAGGGCGATTCCCAAGGTTTTTGAGAGTTTGGTTTGCGACTTTTTGTCTCCTCTACTTGAGCCTCTTCTAATCAATCAACAATTCGGTTTTAGACCTCGTAAGTCAACTGAGTTAAATCTGCTATCTCATGTGGATTTTTTATTGGGTGCCTTGGAGGAAGGCTGGCAGATTGATACAATTTACACTGACTTTTCCAAGGCGTTCGACAGATTATCCCGTAGTGTCTTGGTTCATAAGCTCGGAGAGTTTAGGATTGGTGAACCTCTAATCTCTTGATTTGAGAGCTATTTCACGGGGAGCAGACAGATTGTCAGGATCGGTGGTTTCCTCTCGAGGGCCTTCAATGTCCTCTCTCGGGTGCCCCAAGGATCTCACTTTGGTCCACTTCTCTTTAATATTTTTATTAATGACATACATGAATGTTTCACTTGCAGTCACTACTTGCTTTTGCCGATGATCTCAAATTGAGTTTTCTGATCGTAATTATGGGTGACTTTAATGCGAAGATAGGAATGAAAGCTGACCAACTTGAAACAAAGATAGGAAATTTTGGCTATGAATTCAGGAACGATAGAGGAAAACAGCTTGTACAATACCTGCAGCAAAATAATCTATACGCTCTAATCTAAACTTTCTTTAAAAATAAATCAAGAAGAAAATGTACTTGGATATCACCAAATGGAGACGTAAAAATGAAATCGACTACATTATTTCCTTTATAGAATCACGTCCACTAAGATTTAACTTGAAATGATACTAAATCAGCTTTCTTGGACAAAGTTTATTGAAAAATTTAAATCAATGAGCCAACGTTTCGGTACTGCTCAGTACCATCTTCAGGGCTACAGAGAAAATTGTTTTTTAATATAATAATAAATTATTTAAAATTACGGGTTGGCATTACTTTTAAAGACAATAAATTTAATAAATTAATAATACCAACCAATAAAAAAATTAAAGTTGATAATTTATTTTTTGTAAAAATGTTGGCTCATTGATTTAAATTTTTCAATAAACTTTGTCCAAGAAAGCTGATTTAGTATCCTTTCAAGTTGCATTATTTCCTCAGAAAGACTAATGTTTAAAGATATTACAGCCATAAATCAGTTCAACACAGGTAGTGACCCTCGCTTGATAAGGGCAATAATTACAATTAATAAAAAACCAACGAGGAAACGGGTTTTTAAAAATGTAACGAAAATAGATGCCCACAAAATAACAGAAAAGGCAGAAGAATTTAACAGGAAATTAACATTCAAGAAAAAGAAGTAGAAAGAGATATCAATATAATCAACAACAATCTAACGAATCACCCAGTAAAATTAGGAACCAAAGTAACCATACGAAAAAAGAGAAAGAGAAAATAAAATAAGCGACGAAACATGACATGTAATGAGTGAGACAAGAGAGCTAATCATTCAAGGAAAGAGATAATCGAATAAATACAAACAACTAAATAAGACCATGAGCACAAGGATTAAGGGTGATCTCATAAAGATAATAAAGCCAAAATAGAAAAATTTAAACAAATGGAGGAATGAAGTGCCTAAGACCGAAATTGGGTAGAACCAGGATATTAATCATAGAAGACAGCCATGGAAGAGAGGTAAGGGAAAACATAAAACAGAGAATATAATAACACAATTCTATAAAGATCTTTACACATCGAAGCAGGTTCCGGGAAACATGGTACAAGAGAATATAAACAAAATCTGAAATGTCAACTCAGAGGAATTGCTGGACATCGAGAACTATGAGATAGAATATGTTATAAATGAGCTCAAAAGTAACAAAGCTGCTGGTTCAGATAACGTATTGCCAGAAATTTAAAAGAAGGAAAAGACAAAATAATCAACATCTTAAATCTTCTGTTTAACGAGTGCATACACAAAGCAATTATTCCCAATGATTGGTATGAGAGCATAGTTATTCGTCTCCATAAAAAAGGAGATATATATATAAGAAACTACCGACCCATCTCACTGCTATCAAAAATATACAAAGTACTCATGAGGATCATCAATAATCGACTAACATCAAAGATGGATGCGTACCAACCAGTAAAACAAGCGAGATTTAGGAAAGGATCCAGCACGTCAGATCACCTTCTTACAGTGAGAACTCTAATAGGAAAGGCAAATGAATACCACTTACCCTTGTTTGTCGCAATTGTGGGCTATGAAAAAGCTTTTGATATCATAGAGCCATGGGCAGTGGAGCAGGCTATGAATGACTGTCGTGTAGATTCTCGTTATAAACAACTCATCCATAATATATACGAAAAAGCAACCACGGCGATACAACTGGAACAAAAAACTCGAAAAATACCAATAGGAAGGGGCGTCAGACAGGGCGACGTATTATCCCCAAAACTATTTAGATTAGCCATGGAAGGTGTATTTAGAACCTTACAATGGACATAATACGGAATAAACACCAACGGCAAAAGAATGACTCACCTTAGGTTCGCAGATCACGTTATCTTAATATCATCATCTTTTGAAGAGCTTCAATACTATGATCAAAGATATAGCAGAATCATCATGGAAAGTTAGTCTAAAAATGAATCTACATAAAACTAAAATCATGACAAACACGCAAGAGGACAGGAATATTGAGGTCGACGACTGTGTTCTGGAAAAAGTAGAGGAATACATATATTTCGGGTAAATATTCAGTTAAGTAAAGAGAATTAAATGGCTGAAATAGCCCGACGAATTTGACTGGGCGGGTTCGGGAAGTTGGCTTTTGTTCTGAAGAATCCCAAGATACCTCAGTATCAAAAGAGCAAGGTGTTCAACCAGTGTAAATATTCACCTATGGCTATCAAACATGGACCTTTACCAAAGCGAACATCGATGAAATCGCAAAAACACAAAGGTCCATGGAAAGATCCATGCTAGGAATTAGGTTGGCAGACACAAAAACAAATACGTGGATCGGGAGCAAAACAAACGTTAGAAATGTCGTAGAGTATGCAGCGTCATTAAAATGGAGCATTGCGTATCATAATGCGCGACAAATAGATCAACGCTGAAATAGTTTAATACAAAACTGGAGGCCATGTCTAGGGCATCGAACAAGAGGCCGACCACAGATGCGCTGGGGGATGATCTAAAGAGAATAGGTGGATTACACTGGAAAAAAGCCGCACAAAACTGATCAGTGGCGGAAGCTGAGAGAGGCCTATGTTCAAAGTTGGACGATAAGTGGCTAAAGAAGAAGCAAAAGAAGAAGAAAATCAGGACTCTTGAGGATTGTGATAAACTCTAGTATGACTTGCAAGACTGGCGTTGAGAATGACATAAAACTCAACCCGGGCAAATGCAAGGCCATAACCTTTTCCCGCTCCAGGACCCCAATAAATTTTCAGTCCAAATCAACCAGAGACCTGGGTATCACTTTGGATTCAACTATACCGTTTTCTAAACACATTTACAATGTTGTCAGTAAGGCATTTCAAATGCAGGATTTTATTAAAAGAACCGCTGAAAACGTCGCTAATCTTCGGGCTTTGAAGACCCTCTATTGTGCTTCTTGCGTCTGGTCTCCCTTTTATGGCATTCATATTCAAATTCTTAGTTTGGTCGAGCACAAGTTTTTGAAACAGGTGGCATACAAATTAAATATCCCGGATAACTATACCAACCCTGAAATACTAACTCTGGTCAATATGTCACCAATTATAATACGTCACAAAAGAAGAGATCTGAAAATATTTTATAATATATTACACGGAAGACCCGCAGCTCCAGAATTGCTTGACAAGATTGATATACGTGTTCCTTCTAGAGGTACAAGTTCTGCGGACAGCTTCCATTATCCAATTCACTGACCTAATAATGGCTTAAATAATTTCAATCCCAGAACTGCCCGATTGGCTAATCAACATCATGAGATTTTTTGCATCTTACAAAACATTTCTGTGTCGAGTCTTTAACTGTGATAATCTGTGATTTAAGTAAGTGACTAAACTAAATGGGTTTCGGATTAATCAATTTTTTATATTTATCCCTAAATTAAAATTGGAAATTGAGATTTGTTTGATTTTGAGTTGTAGGGGTATCTGTCTTGTTGTTTTCTGTATTGTTATTTTCTAGTCTGCTGGTCACTGTCAGGACTATTTAGATTAATTAGACTACTAATTACGCTAATTGGGCATTGCTCGTTGATAAATAAATCAATAAATATATATTTTACGTCAAAATACATCTTAAAACGTAAATATCTTAAAAGCAATAAATGCTGTTTAAATTATAATGTACCTACTAAAAATAAATTAAACGTAAGATAAATTATTCGAAGTGATTGATCTATAACGCTCTGCTGGGAATCTTCCTCTTTGCTGCATTATTTATTTTTTCGTGAAGGAAACCTCAGGTGCTCACCAGACATACATCCCTGGATGCCCTAGGAACACTTACTACATTATAAACTCAACTTCTCAGTAGATGCTGACCATGCCTTTATCTCTCGAGTGTTTCTATCGATCTCTCCAGTTGCGTAACTGAGTTACGCAACCTGAAAAAGCGCAATAACGACAAGCAGTTTCATCTGTGACACGTGGTGGAGACGCCCTTCTGATCAAGGAAGTTAATATAAAATGAAAATTAAAAATGTATACAAGAGTTACAGATATCTGAAAAAATTAAAATTTAATGTATATGAGACAGTTAAACGTATAATGATTTTCAGCCAAATACGTATTTTTGGTGAATTATTGATTCAAATCTCATGAGTTTGTATTCAAAGGTAAATTATAGTATTAATAAAAGCATTTTTAATTTTTTACATGTAAGCAGTATATATCATGGCAAGCTATACCGAGTGGATCACTGTACGGAGTGAACAAATCTTAGCAAAATGTACAAATTGGGCCATCCAGCCAGAATCCTGGCCCGCGTGAAGAGAGTGATGGTTGGATGAAACAATGGAGAGTGCTAAAAAGTTGAGTGAAAAATATAAACATATTCTTTTATGTCTCGTTAAGGATCGGGGTCCGACGTTTACGAAGAAAATGGGGACAATGAACTTCTTCGCTTTTGGAAGGGAGGCAAAACTTGTTACAATTGGTAATTTCAAAAGATAAAACGCGCTCCTCTATTAAAATTTTCAGTAAAACGATGAAAACTGTAATCACTGTGGCGATATTTTATTCAAAAGTTAAACAAATAATAATTATCGAGTACTGTATTTTTAATGATGCGCAGGAGCTACTTATCCTCGCGCAGCAAGCTGAATAGGCACGCAGTAAAACTACGTTATATAGATAATCAAAATTATGTCCCTAAGTCACAGACATTAACAGACGTTAACGTTTTTTAGGATATAATTTGTACCTACATAATTTATTATTACCTAAAAATAACGTCTAATAATAACGTTGCCAATATTCACATCAAGCTATGATTATCTCCCATGCTAGACATAAGTTGTTATTATTATTGCTGCTTGTAAATTTCGACAGTTACTCCCTATGGTGTCTCACATCGAGCGTTAAATACTCTTTAGGGAGTTCGCATTTCAAATAAAACTGCAAATTTGTCTTATTAAGTCGGTAAACTTTTGCCATATTAGATTTATATGTAATACGTAGTTGAAAAAATTAAGCTGGAAATTCGAAGGGTCGGATCTTTTATTTTGTTGAATATCTCACGCTTCTTGAAATATAAAACATATTTGAAATTAGCATCCGAATTGAAGCGTATATTTTTCAGATTACTAAAGTGTGTTTATGAAACATATATTTTAATATAAACGCACACATATAACTTTGAAAAATCTATTTTGACGCATCAAAAAAAATATATGTTCAAAGCGTGACATCAAAGCAGTATTATGACTGCAATTTTTCTAATTGAAATAATTGAAATATTTTAGCAGCATTTGTTAATCGTTTTTATTTCCATATTTAGTTTGTGCAATATTTTGCTGGGAAATCTCATTGATTTGGGGCGGAAAACGTATTGGAAATTGGTAGCATTCATTTTTAAATTTTATTTGTAATAAAGGAGAGTATTGAGCCACAGTTTAAAGAGTTTTTGTAATCCTTTTGCAGGATAAACTAGCTTATTAGCATACTAGGGATAATTAGTACACTGCTTTCAGATGTTTCAAAATAATTTAATGAGATATTTTTCTCTACATATGTTTTGGCTTGTTGAGGCCTTGATCAAGAGTAGTTGTATACTAAAATCCAAATTGTTATACCCTACTACTAAACCTCCTGATGGTATTTTGTTTTTATTACACTGTCAATTATGGAGGTGTTTAAAGAGCAGGTCATTTGGTCGTTCGTATTTAAAACAGGTTAATAAGAATAATCTACAATAAACACAAAATTGACAAACAATCTGAATCTGGTGTGTACAAAATAAATTGTGTGAACTGTGAAGCTGTATACGTAGGACAAACTGGTCGAAATTTCAATATTAGGATTAAAGAACACAAAAAATCGATTTTACATAATATTAAAAACTCTGGCTTAGCAAAACATTGTATAGAGGATAACCATTTTATTAATACGAATAAGGTCAAACTTTTACACACCTAAACAAAAAGCAAAAGGCTGAACCTTTTATAGTACCTAGAAATCCGAAAGTCACAAAAAAAGAAATTTTAAATACGAACAACCAAATGACCTGCTGTTTAAACACCTGCATAATTGACAGTGTAATAAAAACAAACTACCGTCAGGTGGTTTAGTGGTAGGGTATAACAATTTAGATTTAGATACAACTACTCTTGATAAAGGCCTCATCAAGCCAAAACATATGTAGAGAAAAATATCTCATTAAATTATTTTGAAACATCTAAAAGCAGTGTACTAATTATCCCTAGTATTATTATTCAACGGTGTTTTACAAGGATCCTACCGCAGAAACTATTCATTATAGTTTATTAGGCACTTTGAAGTGCTATCGAAATTTTTTTTTTGGGATGTCAATCTTTTAAATTTTCAAAATTTTGTGATTTTCAAAAATGCAATTTTTACATGATAAATGCAAAAAAATTATTGTTTTTTGGTATTTCTGACATGTCTGCTTCTTTCCATAGCATAGGAAAAAGCGATAATCTGTAGGGAAAATTTAAAGCAGCTTATTTTTAAAACCAAAAATTATAAAATGTTTACAAATATTTTGGAGAATTTATGGATTCAGCAGCCATTTTGAATTTATTTGCAAATTTAGTTTTAAAGGGCGTGAACTTAAACATCTCTAAATATCCAAAATGTCTTTGTATCCAAAAATCTATTTTTTCCTTTCTGATTATTATATTAATATAACCTATGGGATCCAAAGACACGCGTATTGAATTCTCGAATTTCACTATAGATATCATTTTTTAATATGTGCCTTATATTGTTTATTGTTGTTGATTCGGATTTAAAATGGCTATAATATAATCTACAGATTAATAAGATTCCTTATGTTGCGCATAAAACTCTTTTAAATGAGTTAGCAATGTAAAACAAATAAGATGTTTCCTACTCTTAAGGATGCGGCCAGCCAACATGTGCTCCGACTGCTCGTCGGCGTGGGAGTGCTTCAAATTATTTAGTTTTGACCAGGGCGCCACTAGTTTGAAATAACTAAATCCGCAGACCCAAACTAGAAGATCCTCGGTCTTGAGAATCCTTAAGGGCGATTCAAAATCAAACGACTAACAACTACACTTGTTTGGTTGAGGTATTTCAGAGCAAAAAAAAATGGTACGTTCGTGCAGGTTTAAGTTTATTGGGTGTTCGTTAGGCTTGACGTGCAAGTGATGTCGTGTCTCTCTCAATAAACAAAATGATATAAATAAAAAAATGTAAAATAGCTTAAACCTTGTGCGCGTCTACCATGGTATACGTGCCGCATTTGTATTAACAAATCAGTTATGAATTACCATTACGTAAAATTATTATAATCAGATAGTTCATCAGTCAAAACGACAATGTTTATCATTTACCACTATGTATATTAAATGCAAGAATAGGGAAATATAATATGAGAAAAAGACTATGAGCATTAATCTATCCACACTAGTAAATAGTATCTCTATCAGAGGTATACTTCTTTAGATTAGCATTGGTAAGCTATGCTTACGCCGAAACAGATCCAAAAATATTTATATCAATACAGCACAGAAATAAATAAATCACGCAATCTAATACAACGCTGGAAATACTAATACCTAGCCAATAATATTAAGTAGAAAGATCACAAGCACTCTGTGTACATAGAAGGACACCCAATCTGTCTTAACTTACACACAAATCTTATCTGCTCTCCGGCTGATATAACACCCGGCCTTCTGAACGTAGGCTGCTCCTAGGCGCCTTGGGACCCATAAACTATCAGTGGCAATTTTAGGTTGTGCCTACCTGGACATTCAGTAACTCTGGCTGCAGTCGATACCAAATTAAAACAACCAACTTGACTGGCTGGCCTGTAGCTACTTTACTCGCTCCAAATAAAAACCCTTACGTAGAGTTTTTGGTAGTGGTGGTAGTGATGACGAATGGAAGCAAGGCTCTTTCCTACAGGCACCCCTTGAGGAAAGAAACGACGTATTTTTTCCGGAATCTTCCGCACGTGGCCAGTAACCATAAAAAATCTGGACTTCAGACAATATTCAACAAATCCACAGTCAAATACTTTATTATACCAAACTGATAACAATGCCAACTTCTCTAGACCGAAATAAGATTATCCCCGCAAGGGCGAATTAGAAGTTTTTAAACTTTTAATCAGGCTTGCGCACTACCTCCTCTTTGGAGGGTTTATCAAGAAAGCGAACGAGGTCAAGTCTAGATCGTCCACCTCGAACGCCAAGGTTCAATGTTTAAGGGCCAGAAAAAATTCGACCATTAGGCCAGCTTTACATTGTACTAAGACAGCACGTAAAATGCAACAAGATGGTTGCCACCAAATTTAATCACATCTTCAATACGCAATAAAACGTACCTAAGGCTGTATGATCTTATGTATTAGTGGCAGGATGAAGAAAACCGACGATAAAAACATTATCAAACAGAAACTATTTCATTCCGGCCCGCGGCCATATTAAACTCTTGACATCAGAAGCGCTAAACGCATGGGTACGCGGAATAATATTTCAGGCCTAAACGTACCTTTAGCCAAGAGCTTGCGTCTCTGTTGGAACCAGATGCGAAGCAACCCGGGCGGCGTTGCCAACTTTAGGGAACATCACGCAACTACTAATTTTGCCTGCTTACATCAAGCGAAAGATCAGAAAGTCCGTTAACATAAAACTGATGGTAGAATATCAATAACTTATGTTGTTTCTTGTTGGCTTGGTCCGCAACACATTAAAATCGCAAGAGAATCGCTAGAGTAACATGTACACTTGGCAACATTCCAAAGGTACCCCTCAAGTGAGACAACCAACAATTATAGTCAAAGTCAGCTGTCTAATCTGAAGTCTGATGGTTATCATATCAGAAATAAACATTGACTGAATTTTAAACTTTTCTTATTAAATATTGAAACAAATCCAGGAAAATAACCGACAATATCCGAAACCAATATTTCTGACATTCATGAGACTGTTTTAATGTATATTATAATCGAGAAGGTGATTATTCGGGAAGGTAAGATAATTATTGAATGTTTTGAAATGCACTGCTATAAATGCCTATAACTTTGAAGGTTTTCTCGATAGCGATGGCCAGAGTACAGAACGTATTATTGATTGATTATGTGCTAAGCCAGTGAAAATGTTCATAAACCCCGATCGATCCCATCAAACCGCCCGAGAAAATCAAGTTACGTATACGACTACAGAACTCTCAATTTTCCCTGGAACCGCTAAAGGCTAGGGTCATACGACAACCATGCCAGTATCTAAACGAGTACGTAGTACTATATTTAGCTTATATTATACTAGCATAATAGATGTAGGATTAAAGGTGAAATAACTGACTTTATTTGACCTCTATCTGTTACATGTTTTCATATTAAATTGACATGTAACACTTATAATCTTTGCTTTCAAGGTATGAAGTGTGAAAAAACAAACTATTTGCAAACATCTTAAGTCTTGGAAAATAATGGCAGACAAATGAGATTTTGTACAACTTCTAACCTTTTGTAAACACACAAGCTGTCGTTATTTAAATTTAAGTTTCAAATAAGTTTGTGCAAAAATTACTTTTTTTATTTATCACATATTTGGAACTTAATCTATCCCTTAACAGGTGAAATATTGATTCTTGTTTGAAATTGAAGAAAATCAACAAAATTTTTAATAATATGGCATTTTATGATGGTGCAATCTCACAAATAATTTCCACCATAAAGTAGCAATTACAAGATAAGGTAGGTTAATTGTTCAAAAATTACATATTATGAGCTGTTTTGATAATTGTGTTAATTTCCCTTTATACTAGGAAAAGCTGTAAATGACCCTATTTATTCTGGAAAGCTAAGAACTTAAGAGAACTAAATAGAGACAGTATTGAAGGACTAAAATAACGCCAAAAAACACTTCCAAATCAATACAAGGACAAACTGCCTAGGAATTTGGTCAATAAAGTCCACTTGCCCCAGAGGCTGTTTAAGTGTAAATCTTAAGCTAAATTTACAACGCTGGCATGCATGATATTGAAACGAAATTTTAGTTCAAGCTCCTTAAAATCACTCAATATTAAATCTTTACTATTATTTAAGGCAACCACATGTGTGACCCTCCTCACCCTTTCCGCAGGACCCTGCAATAAAAAGATGTCGAAACAGATGGTTAAATCACTACGACGAGACGTGGATGCAAATTATTGGATTTTACCGTAATTAATCGAATAAGTATTAATATACCTTGTAATATAATCAACTTATGATGATACCATTCATATGTGTGCCTTATTTTAAAATGTAATCAATATTTAATCTAATCCCACCATCAAGAAATCTGCTGCATTTTTGGCAGAATGGTGAATCAGGAATAATTCAATAAATTTAACTTTAATTAGTAAAATTTGTTAGTTTTATTCTTTTTTGTTTCATATGTTATGATTTATGGAAATAATAATTTTGTTAGTTTTCTGCTATATCTGATATTTCTAGAATTATAATCTTTTAAATTCACATTTTATTATACAAATCTGTACCTTCTCGTTGAATATTTTAATAGCAGTTCTATTGCTCAAATTTAGTTTCATTAAATTATGCCCAGTAAAAATAATGTATACAGGGTACGTATTTAAAAAGTGGAATATGGGCAATATTATTTATTTATCAATTACAATACTCATAATTACAATAATTATGCCCGCAGATTGCATTTATTTATAATGTGTTGGAACTAGGCTCCACAGTCGCACGTTGGTGAGGAGATCTTTCCCCATTGATCCAGGGATGCATCTGCTAGCGCCAGTCCGAATCCTGTTTAGGATAGTGCAGGTTCACCTGGGCAATTAAAATCCTGAAGGCTCTGTTCCGACTGGGAGGAGCAGCCGCAATTCAACTGGGACACGTCTAGAGTAATCATCCTTTCATATTCTCAGCAGGGCTAAGTCTTCAGCTTTTAGAAGCTGTTCTTAAAGGAGGACCTCTGGGTTTTTGCCTTGTTCTATTAAGATCATAAATATCTGCATGGATTGGTAAAGTAAGATTTTTGTTTACCCTGGAAAATTCTTGAAGTAAGGATCTTTGTAAAGGCGGGGGAAGGGTATTGCCTAGAACCGGGAACCAGTGAGCTTGTATCGATCTGATCGAGCCAGAGATATGATTTAGTTGGACATCAACCTTATGTAAACGGGTGAGACTTAAAAAAGAATTATATTTCGGGATATACCAGCAATATTAAAATTATTGTGTAAATGTATCATATTTAATGTAACAAAACCAAAAACCTTTTCTAGATTTCGGAAACCAACAAAATTTGGTAAATTTGGATCAGTTTCGGTTCGCACCTTGTATAAAATGTTTTGCAGAGCCATTCAGTCTTGGTGCTAAATCTAGTCATTATATTTGATAACTGCAAACATTTCTTAAATTATCTTTTTCGATTAAAAAATATTTTATTCTAAATTTTCCCTGACATTTTTCTTGTTCAGTTAATTATCGTAAACAGTTTAGCTAATTGAGGAAAATGATGTTTATTCGGCTCTCTACTCACTATAATTAGGTTTGAATTATCCATAAATGCCAAAAGCAATCATGAAAATTACAAAATAATGAACTTAAAAGGATTGCTATAAGAAAATATACTTGGTTACTTATGATAATAGGCGTACAAAATGTTTTGTTTCATTTCTCGAGTTTTAAAATTAATTTAATCTTAATTATGCTCATTTACTGTTTTTTATTTTTGCATAATTAAAATATGTTCGAATCTTCCAAGTCATAATTGTTTTGCCTTTTATATTATTTTTGTTTTTCTTAAGAAAATTTATGAATTTCCAATTTGAAGACACATATTTTAATATTATATAATATAATTTTTCAATTGCAAACCATGAATGATATGCTCTGCAAGTAACCTGAATATCTTCCCACTGGGACGAACAAAAATATACCTATAACGGCTTAAATAGCTTCATCCCACTTCTGAACCAGAACATCTTGAAGGTATTTCAATGGATAATATTTTGAAATGAAAATCGGCATTCCCATAACGACGTTCTGGCTACCTTTGCTTAGGCCGTAAACTGTTCTCTTGAGTACTTTCCAAATTGTGTGCTAAAACGTCTCTCGATATAGCTTTTTTAATCTCTTTTTTTCGTATAATAAAATTTAATCTCTTTCGGGCACCAGGCAATCAATGGTGAGATTAAAAGCCGTATGACGGCCCTTGCGTTGCCCTCCCAATTTACCGTTCTTTTTTGTTAAATATTAATTGCTATTATGTCTGATGATTGATTCTAATTTTGAGAGATCATTGAAGGTAATTATTTATTCTTCCGAATCGGTTTTATTGAGAATTGCACGAGATTGAAGTGCCTTTGCGAATAAATTTTCTATTAGAATTATTAGAATTATATTTTGAAGCATGTATAATATATCTAGACACTTGAATTATGTTTAATTGTATATCAGACTCGACACATATAGTCATATTCATTATTCACATACACGCAGATTTTCCAGCGATGATGAGTTTAAATTAACCTTTGACCTTTAATGTATACGGTTTTATAGCCGTAGTACGAAGTAATAATATATCTGGAAGTAGTAAATATTATTGAACTAATGATATTGCCCATGATATGCCCACAAAAATACAGTTTTTACTACGGACGATATCTAATACTCACATCAAAAATATTTTTTTAACTGGAAAACCGGGATGGTCTGGTCAATCGCTCGAATTCATTGCCAGGCATCAAAGAGATGCTCATTCCTGTTGAAAAGTTGGATCATAGTATTTTTTTATTTACTTGAATAGTGGTATGATTTTTTTATGTTCTGTATACCCACAAAAAGAAAATCCTATACCACTCAACACGCGATGTGTGTGCATAGAAGATGATGGACGTTGGAGTTGAAGGGCTGTAGGTTGTAGTTTTCGTAAAAGACGTTACTCGGAAGTTGATTCCAGAGCCAGGCAGTCTTCCAGGTAAAGGAATCCGGTAACAGCGACGTCCTAGGTGTTCGCAACTGAATCATGTATTAAGGAGCAACTTGTGTCAGTTCGTTCGGACACCTTTCGTAGTAGAATCGATAGTAAAGAAAAAGGTGCGCCACTTTCTTCGATGTTTAAATCTATCGAGGTCTTTAGTCAATTCTGAGCATCCACAAGACAGACTGCTCTCCTCTGTATGGAGTCCAATATCATGAGCACGGGTTTGGGTTTGAGTGCCTAGGTCCACACATGAGAACAGTATTCCAGAGATGGTTTTATCTTGGCGTTGTAGAGCGGTAAGAGCTGATGAGGTGTATAAAACTTTTTTGATCTATAGAGGCTCATAGCTTTTGTGCTGCTGCTTTGGCGATTTTGGTGACGTGGTTACGCTAAGAGATGTTGTATTCTACTTTGATGCCCAGGAATTTTATGGATGAGGCCAGAGCTAGTGTTTGTCCTGCCATTGATAAGTAAGGTCCTGCGGTGTTTCCTTTTTTTGAGAAGACAGTTGCTTGAGTCTTTCCTGCGTTAAACTGAACATTGTTTTCCTCTCCCCATTCAACGATGACGTTCATAACCTCATCGATGACCGCAATCAGATTTTCTCGCTCGCGGTGTCATTTGAGTCCGCGAATGAATGAGGATATAAGAATGCTGTCGTCTACAAAGCTGCATGTTATTTCTAAGAGATCGTTGATATAGAGCACGGACAGTGTGGGAGATAATATATTGGAGGACCAGTACCTTCTTATAAACACTGAAGATGCCGTTGTCTATTAGGCGCCCCACCAACCAAAGATCATTCAATCATTTAAATGCTGTTTCTGGAAGAATGTGAAAATTTTAAAGGGAAAAGAAGTATTTTGTTTCATACTATCGGAATAATTCAAGTATATGTGCCAACAAGTACAGCTACAAATGAAGAAATAGAACAGTTTTATCAAGACCTTATAACAGCAAAAGACATAGAGAAAACTCATTTCTGTCTACTAATTGGAGATTTCAATGCCAACATGGGGATGAAAAACAGGGAAGATGATTCTGAATTTATAGGAAAATTTGGTCTTGGTATCAGGAACAGTAGAGGAGAAACACTTTTAAACTTTTTGAACTATGAAAGACTCTTCTATATGAACACTTTTTTCAAGAAAGACCCAAAGCGAAGGTGGGCATGGAAAAGTCCAGATGGATTTACGAAAAAATGACATTGATTATGTCATGTCGAACAATAGGAAGATCGTTAGAGATGTTGGGGTGTTAAACAGATTTGACACAGGAAGCGACCACCGTCTTGTAAGAGCTATTATCGAAATAGGCACCAAAATAGAAAGGATCAGGCTCATAAAATCCTACACACGTCCATATAGAAAACTCTTACAGCGGGAACAGAACAAGCTAACAGAAGCCCTGGATAATAAACTTCAACCATTGGAAGAACAGATGAGTATCGACCACCTATCGGAAAAAATCTCCAATGACATTCGAGTAACTGTAAAGAAAAGTTTCAAAAAAGAAATTCAAAAATAAGTACAGACACAAAGAGACTTATCCAGCAACGAAAACAAATGCATAGAGAGTCTGAAGAATATAACAACTTGGGTAAGAAAATAAAACAAGAAATTATAAAGGATATTAGAAAGTATAGAACAGCAGAAATAATGGAAGTCATAGAGAATAACAAAAACATGAAAGTTATAAGAAATAAATGCGCCAGCAAAACAAGAATCACAAAAATTAAAAACCAACAAGTAATAGTAATAATTATAGAACCGAAATTTTGAACAATGTCCGAACCCAGGCAACAGAGAAACAGAACGACATATTATTAATGTAAACTAAGAAGAACTTCCGAAAATAACCAAGGAAAAACTAGAAAAAGCGTTGAAGCAAATGAAGAATGACAAGTCACCGGGTGAAGATAGGATAACAAGTGAGATGTTGAAGTACGGAGTAAAAACTCTCTTAGAGGCATTAAAAATTTTGTTCAACAAATGCCTAATAGAAAGTCAAATACCATCGAAATGGCAAAACGCTGAGGTAATACTATTATTTAAGAAAGGAGATAGATCAGATATGGCAAACTATAGACCCATAAGCTTATTATCGCATCTATACAAGTTATTCACCAGAATAATTAGCAACCGTCTCACAAATAAACTGGATTCTTACCAACCCGTAGAGCAGGCAGGATTTAGAAAATGTTTCAGTACTATCGATCATCTACAAGCAATGAAAACTCTCATAGAAAAATGCGAAGAATACAACATCGATTTACATCTAGCCGTCGTAGATTTTCAAAAAGCATTCGATACGGTAGAATTCTGGGCAATTATTAAAGGTCTGAATGACGCAAGGATCGATAGTCGACACAGTCTGCTCTTGAGGAAAATCTATGATGCATGTAAAAATTAGCGAAGAAGATCTTACAGAGAAAATAATAATAAGCCGAGGAGTATGGCAAGGCGATACGTTGTCGCCAAAGCTTTTCACACTTGCACTCGAGAACGTTTTCAAGGAGCTAGATTGGCAAGAAAAAGGAATAAATATAGACGGTCGATTCTTGAGTAACCTAAGGTTTGCTGACGATGTTGTCATCATAAGCACTGATGCAGACCAACTTGAGGGAATGCTAAGAGAATTAGACAGAACATCAAAAAAGATAGGACTGAAGATGAATCTAAATAAAACGAAAATCATGTCTGAAATTCAGAAGCAGTTTACAATAAACGAAAATACCATCGAAAAAGTTAACGAGTATGTATACCTAGGGCATGTTTTAAAGCTTGGTAAACAAAATCAAACAGGTGAGACGAACAAACGAATAAGACTGGCCTGGGTTGCTTTTGGGCGTTTAGTAGAAAGTCTCAAGGATAAAAGCATACCTATCTGTCTAAAGAGGAAAGCGTTTGAGACTTGTGTGCTTCCTATACTAACATATGGAATGGAGACCACAACAATAACAAAAAAGAGTGCAGAGAGACTGAGAGTCACGCAAAGAGCGATGGAAAGAATTGTTCTGGGTGTAAGCGTAAGAGATAGGAAAACAAACGTCCAAATCAGAGAGGAGACAAAACTAACGGATGTCATATATAGAATAGCTAAACTAAAGGGGAGCTGGGCTGGTCACTTAGCAAGGAAAACGAATGATGAATGGAACCACATATTGTTGTTTAGGCGACCTCGACCGACCAAAAGAAGCGTGGGTAGGCCCCAGATGAGATGGATGGATGACACCAAAAGCATAGCTGGAATCAGGTGGTACCAAACAGCACAAGATCGAGGAGCTTGGAAAACTATAGGGGAGGCCTATGTCCAGCAGTGGACAAGCAACGGCTGCAGAAGAAGAAGAAGAAGAAGATCGTAATAATTACGGAAATTAATTGGTTATATTTTAAAAGAAAGTGGCGCTTTTGGCACACATATTCCTGGGTAGTAAACGAGATTGAGACGTCACGCATCAGGCTCTTTAGGCTCGACTATGTAACGTTCATTCGAGTATTTTTAGATACCTAAAATTTTCGTAAAGGCCTAAGAATAGAGTATTTGAATTTTGCATGTTTCTAGTTAGCCGACGCCACGGTTTATTATTTGGTGATCCGATTTTCCGTGTCCGAACTATTACGTCAAATGCGATTTTTTAAAATTTTGCTTTAATACACGATAATTGTCGAAAAAATTATTTAATTTTGACAAAATTTTCGGAACACATTTTTTTGACATTTTTTTGAACCTGATTTAAATTAAAACAGAGCTTTATCCACAATACCGAAACAGAATTTTTTTCGGTATTGTGGATAAAGGTCTGTTTTAGTGCATGTTGACGAAGGTTCCAAACCCCAACATAGCTGATTTAAATTGGCAATAATCGAAAAATAGTGAGCATTTTTTGACGTGTATATTTTCAAAAAAGGGGCCAATTTGGGTCATTCTAGCACAGCAAAAGTCGTGAGGATCGAAAAAACCGAGACGAAAGGTCAGTAGGGAATTTTTAGAAAAATGCTTCTCTGTTTCGAAAAATGTCGTGAAGACGGGCTATTTGGCAAAATATAATAGCATCGATTTCTGGGCAAAAAATTTTTTTTTCCTAGACAAATACCTCTTCGATAGAAAAGCTGATCACTTGACGAGAATTTGTACGAAGAAGCGGGCAAGGAGACACTTTACAAATGATGATGCCTTTTAAACAAGGTCGGCTAGTTAAATTTTCACCATACATCACGCTATCACATAATATTTTATCACTAAAGTATCGATTAATCTGAAGCAAATATAAAAAGAGGGATTACGGTATAGCATGTCAAAAATCGAATCAACACGATTTAAGATGCTGAATTTGCGATTTCTTTAATTTTCCGTTCGAAAAATATACTTTAAATGTGCGTGCCAGCCTACGCAGAGCTACAAAAAACCATTCGCAAACTTCGATATCTCTGCTAAAAAAAAGTTATATATTAATGTTTCAAACAAGATCGGGAATTACAAGAAAATCAATGTTAAGTTCGGTAAAAAATTCTTAAGCTTTACATATTTCGGCATTTTTACCAGTTTGAAAAGAAAGCTTTGCTTTTGATGCATTCTGGCAAATTTGAAGAAATAAAACTTCAAATATTTTGAAGGGTCGTTTAAGTCAAAATAATATAATATTAGATGATCAATTTAATTGCCGGAAATCTCATTGAAAACGATTTGATGTCGGAAAAATGGGTCAAAATCGGAAAATGTAAAAATATTTTGGCAATTAGTAGCAGTTTTTGGTCTATTTTCTGGCACATTTTGAAGTAATATTTTGTAAAGTCATTGTGATTTGTAAATATGTAGATTTATTTGCCTGTAATTTAATTCAATACGATTTGAGTCTGAGAAAATGGGTCAGGAACGGAAAATGTCGACACTTTTCAATTGACAAGCAGTGGTTTTTGTTGATTTTATCGGAGATTCCTAAGTACAATTTTACTATAAACACCGAAGTCTGTAGCCTTGGTATGGAACGATGATTGACGAAGTTTTATCAGCAAATAAATTTCTATGGAAAATATTTTGGTTTTCAACGCTTCATTTTAAGTTTGGGTTAAATTTAAATGCCAAAGCACTTTTATTTGTTTTTTTTTGTACTATTATAGTATTGCATTTTTTTAGTAGGTGAAAACCGTACAAACTTTTATTTAAATTTTAAAATGTTAAACGTAGGTAAGTTCCTTGTTTCATTCAAAGATTAAGACAATAAGAATATTTAAAGTTTTTTTTTTGTGTTTAAACAACCTGAAGTTGTAATGACAAATTTAAGCCTAAAATAAGCATATTTGTCAATTAAACGTGGGTTTTTATGTATTATGCAAAAGCAAATAAAATTTTAAAAAGTGTGTTAGGCATACCAATGTTGACATTAGTACGCTTTAGAACGCATCTGCCTTTAAAATTTGATAGTGACACCCCAAACATGGGGTAACTTTGGCATAATGAATTTCATTTATTGTTTTCAAAACTATTGTCTCTAGAGCTATTTCGAACGCATCCTTCGGTTCAGCAGACTAGATTTGTTATAATCTTGTTTATGTGACGACTTGTGCTTAACAAATACTGGCAAAATATTCAAAAATATCTTGTCAAAATAGCCCCGTTTGGGGCGGAAATTATCCACCTCACTGTGCTAGTATACTACGGTTTTCCAAGCGGAAAGCGATAATGATGAAGGTCTGGGAGTGGTTAAGGCTCAACGTCGGTGGCAGGCGATCCACGCGCTCCTTGTTGATGTGGGAATGTAGGAGCTGGCTGATTGAACTTGCAAAGCAAAAAGAGGGTACGCTGATTTGGGTACCGGGACACTACCAGTGAAGGCTCCGCTTGGGGGCTTGATCCCTATACGGGGATCGTCCTCAATGTTCGCGAAATAGCGGACAGCTTTGGGAATGAAACAGACGATGCTTATGGGCCCGCGAGGTGTTTCACCAGAGGGCTGTTGGGTCTACCTAGGAAGGAGTGCAGGGCCCTGGTAGGATTCTATACAGGGCACTAGAGGCTTAGATGGCAGCTGACGCCGCTGAGAAATGCAAAGGAGGGTGAGTGTAGATGGTGCGTGACACCACATACCTCCCACCACAGTTTATACCCTAACCGAATCAGTTATACAACTCTAAGCCGACACCTTTGATGTTAGTGAAGCTAAATTCAATTTTTCCATGCGATTCTCATATTTCAAGCATGCGCATTATTAGTTGGAAACGTCAGAATTATACGCTGGGCCGTGTATAGAGTCGAACTAGTACCTAATACACAAAATTCGCCAAAGCAGTCCCCAAAAAGCACTACAAACAAAGCCGACTCTCGAACAAACAAGATGATAGTTTTCGCTTTTCGGTTGCTTTTCAATCAACATACTTTTCCTGTCGCCACGCAGAAATTCAATAATCGAGATCTCATCTGAATACAAGCACAACACAAGCCTGTTTGTGTGCCTCGTTTTACGATTAATTCTCGCCACCACTATCTCTACCTCTTTCTTCTTACTTATTGAAAAGAGACATACATATATGTCGAACTGATATTTTATTTATAAAGGCGGCGTTCACTCATTTAGCGCAGGTGCAAGATAAGAACTCCCAGCTCTCGTATTGGTTGAAGCGCTTAGTTTCAAAACACGTGGAGAGTTGTTTAACTGATTCGATTACGGTATAAACTGTACTTCTACTTACGGAATGCCCTTTGCGTGGGCAAGACTCCGAATCTTTGGCGCCACGCCGATCGAGCTAGTTTTAGACTTGCAGATAAATTAAAAATATCACTTTGGGTCCTGCGCATATTTCACTTTTCGCATGGGCCAACATTAAGACCCAATCATCTAGATCCCTCGTCCACGAGGGCTCTTGCGACGAAATGATTGGATCGCGAAGACATGGCGCGAATGCAAGATTGGTGCGCGCGCACGCAGGAACGAAAGTGATATTTTGAATCCATCCGCAAATTTGCCAGAAGGAGATGCAGGCTTTCTTAAGGACGGCCGGCATCCTGGAGGTTCTCTAATGCGGGCTGGGGGCACAACTGGCTCAATTGGTGGTCTAAGTGCAAGGCTCGCTAGGGGCGACTCCTTCTGATACTGATAATCCCGTTTGATGGTACAAAAAACATTAAAATTGGATTGTATGAGAAACGACTGCTAGAAGAGACACCTGCAAGATGCAAAGAAGCTAAAAAATTGATATACTGAGCCCACAGACAAGGGAGAGACGCGCAACTCAATGTTAATAAATTAACCCAGAGAGAGAGAGAGAGAGAGAGAGAGAGAGAGAGAGAGAGAGAGAGAAAGCTGCAATGCCTTCTTTGTCTCTCTCCAAGGCAAATGAACGCAGATGGCGCCCGAGACGAGCGCTGTCATTTGCCCGCCACTTTCAAATTAATCATCTCTTTTTTCTTTATTTCTTCCAAATTTCAAAGTTCAAATAAATAAATGCTCGCACATAATTCAAAATGTCATTTAGGTATTTGCTTTTAATGTATATTTTTCTTACAGATAATAAGAATTAATATCACTAAAAGAAGTAACATTCTAAAACTGAATGGCCGAACAGACTATGATTCTTCCTTTCCATTTATTAAATTTAATATAAAAATAATTGCACTAATGCTACTTTGGATTATTAGTTCTGAGTAATCTTTCTCAAATGAAAGCAAGAAAAATCGAAGGTGGCATAAGTTCCACTTCAACTAAATGACAAATGCACACCTGGTGGTCGAAAAATTAAATGAGCCAAGCTGCATTATTTTGTAACGAGAGGCTAAATAACAAGTTGTGATCCGTCAGCCGGTGTATTACCTATTATGGCTTTGCATGGCTCCTCCGTCAGTAACTATTTTTCATTTATTTTCCCTAATCTAATTCTAAGATTCAAATCGGTTCATAAATAGCAAAACTAAAATTTGACATTTTTGACAGGTTATGTCAATAATTATTTTTGTTTTATTTTCCCTAATCTAATTCTAAGATTTCATTCAAGTCGGTTCATAAATAGCAAAACTGTCAAATTTGACATTTATGACAGATACTATCAAAAAATATATATTTCTTTTATTTTCCTTAATCTAATTCTAAACTTTCATTCAGATCGGTTAATTAATAACGAAACTGTCAAATTTGACATTTGTGGCATACATATTACATACTTTGTCAGAAAATATTTGTCTTTCATTACCCCTAATCTAATCTGAAAGTTTATTCAAATCGGTTAATAAATAACGAAATTGTCAAATTTGACATTTTTAACAGATACTATGTTAAAAAATTTAACCTAGTAAACAAGAATTTTAAAACATTGATAAACATCAAAACTGTATAATTTGACATTTTTGACAGGCTATGTCAATAATTATTTTGCTTTTATTTTCCCTAATCTAATTCTATGATTTCATTCAAGTCGGTTCATAAATAGCAAAATACTCAAATTTAACATATTTGACAGATACTATCACAAAAAATATATTTCTTTTATTTTCCCTAATCTAATTCTAAACTTTCATTCAGATCGGTTCATAAATAACGAAACTGTCAAATTTGACATTTGTGGCATACATATTACATACTTTGTCAAAAAAAAATTTGTCTTTCATTACCCCTAATCTAATCTGAAAGTTTATTCAAATCGGTTAATAACAGGTACTACATAATATGTCAAAACTTATTTTTCTTTTATTTTACCTAATCTAATTACAAAATTTCATTTAAATCAGTTCATAAATAGCAAAACTGTCAAATTGGACATTTTTGACAGATACTCTGTTAAAAATATTTTTCTAAAATCGACATATTTTGAAAATCACCATGTATCTCAAATCGGTTAATAAATAACGAAATTGTTAAATTTGATATTTTTGACTGATAGGTACTAAGTTCGTCATAGAATATTTTCCTTTTACCTTCCCTAATCTAATTCGGTTCATAAATAGCGAAACTGTCAAATTTGACATTTTTAACATTTATTTTTCCTAGTCCACTTATAAAATTTCACGCAAATCGGTTCCTAAATAGCGAAACTGTCAAATTTCACATTTTTTACAGATACCATGTTATAAAATCGATATATTTTGAGAATCACCCTGTATCTTCTAATCGAGCTTCTAATAAGTAATAAAAATATTCCATTTTAATCTTTACGGTATAAATTTAGATTTAAATCACAGTATAAAATAACACTAACTTACCTTATTCAACAATAAGTATCCGTTACGTCTTATCACAAGCAAGAAATTTTATTTATCAGAAGCAAGATAATATTTTATTTACCGAGCGTTAACCGCGCCGATTCGGTGTCGAAATTTTAATATGTCGAGGTCACGAAATCCAACATTATCCGTATGCGCTGGTCGAGGTCACGACATCCTTATTAAGTTTCCATAAAAGTGATCCCAATAGCATTTTCAATACTAAAATTATTTTGCAATCGTAAAAGTTTCAATAATAGTGATAAGTGAAAAATGAAATATTATTGTGGCTTTCCCACAACTGAAAAGACAAGCAGAAGACGAATGAGGAAACCAGTATCAACTTGTTTTAAAAATGGGCACAACTATTAAGGCTTATTAGCCAAACACAAAGCTTATATGCAAAGGTTCAGTCTTTGGCCGGATTTGGGCATTGGTCGCTTTCTATCTTTTACTGATCTCATCTCATCTCGAAGCTATATTAGCAAGAAAAAACGGCTTAACTTAGTTGAGTCTTTCACTATCAAATAGTGATAAGTGTTGTGTGAAAAATTGCAAAAGTACAGCAAGCACGGACTTATCACTCAGATTTCATCGTTTTCCAAGACCAAATGAAGGCGTCGCGTCGTCGCGTCGTGGTGAATCGAACCTTTTTGGAAGTTTGGAGGATATGGATCGTTTGAAAGAATGGCAAATTTCTTTAAAAGTACATGAGTACAAACCATCGCTGAAAGTGTGTTCTCGGCATTTCAAATCAAAAAAATTACATTTTACCGGGTAATGCAAGAAAACACATCAGTTTACATTTTTCTCCTAAACCAGCCTTACAAGAACACTTACACTGTAAAATCTTGCCAATTGAATTAATCACAACGTTTATTTCATGTGGTTTTTCTCTCAAATGTGATGTTTGTAGACAGAATGCTTTGAGATGAGTGTCAGAGCTACTACTTATTTGGTTATATTTCCCACATTTTATAATGTGTCCCGCTTGTAGTACTCTTTCACCCTTTACAAAACATCTCTGGGAGAGATTTCTCCCGCATTGTAGCTTGCTTCCTCCATGTTGTGATGTGACCGATTAGGCTCATCCCAGACGTCAGATCCCAATAAGGACAAAGACGTTGCCTTCCATCGAGCAACCAGGCTGAATATGCTTGAAACAAATTATCATAATAGTAAAATAATAAAAAATTCAAGGT
The DNA here is from genome assembly GCA_016904865.1 of Pissodes strobi. Classification (NCBI taxonomy): domain Eukaryota; kingdom Metazoa; phylum Arthropoda; class Insecta; order Coleoptera; family Curculionidae; genus Pissodes; species Pissodes strobi. The sequence goes on along the minus strand of MU188415.1, from coordinate 24,688 downwards.
GGGAAACTATGAGAATCGCCCAATAAATCACAAATAAACGTATTGCCAAGCCGTCATGGGCGTGCGTCACTGTCACCGGCGTTGTCAATTGAGTTTTTTTTACTTATAATATATCTTTCGTTTCTTAATCAAGTATGAGTAAAAAAGAACATCAAAATATATGTACATTGTAGGCAAATTGGCAACCACGGGGAAAGCGATGACTGTTCCACCTACGTTCATTTCCCTAGATGAGTGACAAGGAAATAAGTATAGGAAGTTACGTGAAACAAAAAACGATAAGGAACAGTAGACAAATTTACTGGGCCAGTAACCAGTCTCTCTTGTCTCTACTGAGGCACAAAAAGACAAGAAGCTTTAGATGTAGTGTTGCAGATGGCGCCCTCAGCAAGGCACAACAAACCTGTGGTTATATCTCGATCTATCATCCTAAAAAGACCCTTAAGTACCAAATTTTGGGCAAATCATGCTATTATTAAAATAAATACTTACAAAAAAGTCCTTGATAATATGTATTTCGGAAATTATCAACCTTTGGACTAACATAAATTAGAAACGGTTAGAAACTATAATGACAGTTGGGTGGGCGAGACTTGCTTTGTTTACTATTTATAGGGTTTGTTTGAATGTCTTCACGGTCTAGCGAGTTGCTTCCAACAGGTCTAGTGGTCTAATGGTTAGATGTTGTGCTTGTGATACGATGCTGCGGGTTCAATTCCTGTCAGTGGCAAGACTTTTTTTACATTTTTTTAATGGTTATGCTTGCAAAAATTTTTTCCTTCATTTTGGGCATACTTTGAGTTATTTTTGGTTGGTTGCGCCCTCGGAGCGAGTGAAGCGAGCTGAGGGCCATGCCGGAAGTGAAATATTAGACGTATTAAGATAGTAAACAGCCTTCTAAATAGTAAACAAACCAAGTCCCGCCCATTATGGTTAATAACCGTTGCTGGCTAGTGGCGAGTAAATAAATTGGGTTAGGTCATTATATTTTAGCCTCGGGAACTGTGTCTTTTACAGGCTTTTAAAAAACAGCTTGTACACATTGGAATGTTAACATTTGATTATTTTTAGCTCAGATGCAGATGCTTTGAAGAGTTTGGCTTAGAACAAGATAAATTACAATTTTTTTACATTTCATTTCAATAATGTTTGTTTTAGCGTCAACTGGCCAAAATATGCAAGAAAGATGCTATATTATTTCAAGACTGATGTCAACGTTTTCCCTAATTACTCTTGTTATCTATTACCGATAATATATTTCCAATAATTCTGGGATAAATGGCCATCATATTATATTTTACTTTCTCGTCGTATTTTTTGTTAACAACAATAATTATTAAATAAGCAAAATTTCTGAAATTATCCTTCCCTACTTCATTTAGTATGCCCTTTCAATTTAAAGTTTGTTATACAGAACCCAGACGAATACTTAAAGAAGAGATTGAGATGTTTGTACTAAAATTTTTGATGATAATGAAAATGGGATGATTTAAACGAACTAATTTGAGCCCGAAGTGGAAACAACATTTGGGATACGGGAACTTCTGGAAATTATTTTTAAATAACTTGTGGAAGTCATTTATATAATGCATATTATCGACTGTATTGCGAAAAGGACACTAATTATGATTCTAAACTTTTCTCCCGAATGTTGATAAAGTACTATTAAAAAACCGTCTCAAAACTTTAAAAAAGGAAAAATCAGGAGAAATTGCGTCTAAGCTCCGAAGTTGAACAAACTTCCAGTCGGCATATTTATTATAACTTGGGTCTATTTGTAATATTAACCTAAACAGAAAAAAATCGTATTTCAGTTACCATAAACCTATTTTTTCATTCTTAGTGATTTATATAAAGAAGATCAATCAGGGCAAGGTTTGCCTGAGTAACTGGTACGCAAATATAATTGTTTTTATTGTAAATATTACTTTGTGAATATAAAATATAAAAAAATAATTCAATATCGTAATATTAATCTCGTTTTGTTGAAGTTTTCACCTCTATAGTGTGGTCTTAAGCAAAATTCAGGTTTCCTTATATTTCTGAGGAAAGTTATAAAATATCATTTCAGGTTAGAATACTTTATTTTTTTTTAGGGTATGATGGTGTAGCTGTGTAGCTCATACTAAGAAACCTCCATTAAACTA
>MU188415.1:0-12541 GCA_016904865.1 Pissodes strobi | reverse complement strand
GGGATTTAATGTGTGATTTGTGTATTTAGACCAAACTACGCCCCGGACACGGCTCTCAGTTCAGAGACTGTGCTGGTTTTGTATGGTATACGAACTAGTGATAAATAGCCTTTGACTCTTTTTTTGAGATAACTCCAGTCGCAACAGTATAACTTCGCTATCTCCCGAACGAACTTGGCTAACTTATCACTGTTTGAATGCGCCCGAATTTTTTAGGTGAAGCCTTATCTTCTTTTTTCGGCTCCTGTGCCTTTTCGCTTTTCACCCGTAGGCCGAGTAGCTAAAGTATGGGGGAGTCAGGGTGCTCTCAAGTTCTCGAAACCGAACTGGCCATCGACGCGCTTTACTCTCGCCCAACATTTAACTACGACTAGTATTGAGGACCAGAGAGGCACATACGTGAATGGGGGGAACCCAAACCAGTAGGCTGACTCAAGGTACTCGCAACTAACCTTTTTCGCGGGTGTTGCTGTAGGGTGTGCACTGCAGTTGAAGGTCTCGGTGAACTCTTGGTACTCGGCCGCTTGACAAGGCCTCTTTAAGTACTTAACTTCTGTCTTCAATAAATTCGGTAGAAGGCTGATTCGATACCAGTTGAGTGCTGGTCCTACAATGCCTTTTCCTTCGCTTCGGGGCCTCTTTCGTTCGTTTGTAAGCTTTCTACAGCCCTATCTTTTTCGAGATGTCGAAAAATTGGCTAAATCCCTAGTGGCCAAAAATGCCGAAAAATCTCATAAATTCCTTAGAGATATGAGGATAGGGGCTAAATGGATGGGTTGCTCGTCCCTTTAAGATTCTTGAAGATCCACGTTGACGCTGGCCTAAAGTGGTCTTCACTTCTTTCCTTCTCGGGAGCTGATCGACAACTAAACTTTAATTTTAATTCTAGCGACACGCTTACGGCTGGAAATTTTCACCCGATCGAGTCGGTTGGGATATCGACGACGGTTGGCCAAACGGCTGATTCTAGAATTATGGAGCGTTAACTGCCACATTCCACATTGTGCATTCGTACGCGGCATGCACTTTTATCCAGTGGCGTGCTTAATTAAATGCGACTAAGTAAAGGACGTTTGTACAACACTGCTTATCAAACCCGTGGCAGAAAATTAATTAAAACTATTTAAACCTTATTATTGAACGTTTCGCCTTGATATCAGTAGAATTAAGCTTAATTCTCCTTATTTGGTGCTGCTATATTAATTTCTATTTATTTTATTTAGTAAATCCCTTTTAGTTTAGCATTTTGAAGACATTTTAGGAGCCTTCTATATACGAGCTGCCAAGGGAATAAGCTAAGCGTAGTTAAGTGGATGTTTATTTCCTAATTTGTTATAAATTGTTACATATTTAAGCAATAGTAACTAGGTAATATTAAAACATTATTTTAAAGATAACTCCTCTCGTTAAGTAGTATTGAAGTAATTTATTGAGATTTTTATATAGTAATGGGTAATGTTAAGTTATTGATCAGAAACCTGCTAAAGTACCACAACTAGTGCTATTTTTTGATTTGAAGTTAAATCGCAGTGAGTACCAGGCCTAAATCGTATAATTGATACTTGATTATTGTAATTTCTAGTGTTAGAGTATCAAGATGAAACTTAATTACCATAGCAATTAATATAATTGTAATTTGTAATTTGATTTTCAGACAGACAGAATTTCTAATAAATTTATTGCAGTAAACATTTAGAGGCGCCCGCTCTAACTGCCATAAACGTTAACCCACGCCATTAAAAAGAACAAAAATACAAACGGCTGAGTGAGGCAGGCATATGCACAGCTGAATGAGCGGTTAGCGAATAAAGCTGGTTACAACTGGCATCTACAGAGTTCGACTAGTGATTTTGCTAGTGATTTAATATAACACTTATAAAAAATCTTTTTTTCTTTTAGCGTATCTTATCTTTTCCATCTATTACCTAAAATAGCCTTAATTCGCCTTAGCTATAAGTATTTATTTACTGTTTGTAAGTAAGTCTTGGTATCTGTAATTGGCTTTGCGGTTGATACTTGAATAAATAAATAAAATATTTTAATTATAGAGGTAAAGAGTATAATGATGATGGAGAAACGGAGAAATCACATAAGCACAAGTTATGAAATATATAAAAATTAGCCAAAAATTGTGCTCTGTAGAGATAGTAGGGAGAGCTCAGGAGCTTTATTCAGTTTATTTCGTCTGCAGGAAATTCAAGCTATAAGATCAATATGAGTTATCTAAATTAGAGCGCAAATGTTTTGAGGATTAAAATCAGGTGATTTGGCAGGTCACACAGTTGCACCGCGCCTGCCAATCCATTATCCAATAATTCGTTGCATATTATGAAGAAGTCATATAACTGTAAGCAAAGGTTTGTGTCATATCAGTTCATCGTTTTCTATTATTTCTGGATTATCAAAGAATCAGCCAGCATATAAAATTTTATTCATCAATGCGATTTATTAATATCAAAGCTGTAATATTTAGGTTTTGATTATGTGCATTTAGCTCCAGCGTAGACAGTTATTGCGTCTATGAAAATGTCGTTTAAGTAGATAATACCTTCAACTGAAGAACAAATGTTGACTAATCTCTTCACAATGCTGAAATAGTGACAGCAGAAGCTTCAATTAGTTTGTGGACTAATGGATTGTGTGATAAAATCCTTTATCCGTGACCAACACAGTAAGAGCCCATTATGTAATTCACTTATTTGAATCATTTCATCAGTAGTTATGTAATAATTCGTTACATACCTAGTGATATAATGATTCTTATTAAACAACTCATTTCATAACAATAAATTTAACCCAGATCGCATCCTATCGCTATCGTGAAATTGCTGCAACTTGGTCTACGGCAGTATTTTGCACTCGTGACTGTAATAACGCTCATACCTCGCTAATAAAGTAAATAACTATTACACGATCGACTGAGGTATTCTTGACACTGACGAGCATTTCACGTATTATCCAAATCGATATGTTCTCCGCAGCTTCCTTTCTTACTGTCCTTTTGGGGTAGCGATCATGCTTATAAACCGGTCCAGTCTCTCCAAACAAGCCAAATTATTACTTTGTAAATAAAGCCCAATAAGTTCAACTCAATCCCGTTTTCAAGAACAAAGAAACTCGTACAATTAACATCCTAGAGCTGCTCATAAAGTCCGCAAGAGAACTTTTACTAACAAAAATAAAATAAATGCACTTATTCCATGTTACAATATAGTTCCAGATTACTCTTAAGACTGAAATAATGCATAAAAACCAGGCCAAGGTACAAACAATAGGACACATAAGCCGTTTCTGCTGCTGTATATAATTGAAAAACTTTATAAAATAAAATGAAAAGAAGTGGCTTTAGGGCATAGCTATAAGGGGAAACATCTTTGACGCAAGAATGTAGTTTGATTTGTAAAAGTTTTAATGGTATCATTGTCAATTAGATAATTGTCTAGTAATTCTTTAAGTAAAGTTAACAGGCTCTATTATAAACATAATTTTCTTCAGCCACTATTTGGTACATTATATCATATCACTAATACGGTAAAGTTACTTTACGTGGCCGTTATATGAATATGAATGCAACATTACTGCTGTAAATGTTGCACTAAATTCTATCTTTCTCGCGAAATCATATTACACAAAAATTGCCAAATAATGTAAAAGAAACAAAATGAGGCAAGAAAAACGATATGAGACGAAAAAACGATATGAGTTTTAATAATTTGAACCGCTGTAATATATCTTATTATGACACGAGTCCGGTATTCATATTTGGTTAAATTATTACAGCACTAGTGCTGTAATAGGTGCTTTTACGAAATTATGTCAAATGTAATGTAACGTTAATTTCATGGATTCAATTTAGTTTCAACTTGCAGCACGTAAAACATTTGTGCTTTTAATTGTCCAGTTTCGATGAAAAACGCATTTCTGCGGTCCACTTCGATTAAATATTAAATAAATGCTGAATTTCAAATCTGCCCGCATATCGATATTTTACCAAAAAACCGTTCCGTAACGACATCATGATGTTTTTTACAATCGGAGGGTTGACCCAATCATCCTCTATGTTCTTTTTAGGTCCAATAGTAAATCCCTACAGTTTCGATTATATTTAATTCTTTCCTCTGTTCATACGGACCTGTTTTGTATGAAAGCAGACAAAAAGCAATTGATATCGAGATCAGGGCACCCATTCGTTCTTATTCGATCAGACAGTTTGATTGCTTGGGCAATTTATCATACAGTAATTCCGATATTTCTTTACCTGTGTAGCTATTGTTTTATGTATGTTTGATAATTTTTAGTTTAGTTTACTGTCGTTAATCCGCCTAAATTAATTTAAGTAGATCCTTTATTTTCAATTTTACTTTTTGGTGCTTAAAATAATTTTAATGTGAATTATCTGAATGTTGTTAGATTCATTAAAGGAGCAATTTTTTCAATTTCATGAATATTTGTATCTAAACCAGCAGTATACGTTGTATAGGTCACTTGCATATCTCGTCTGACTTTAATTTTGATAGACTTAAAATTGTTTCGTAATGATATTACTGAACCAAGCAGATATTATTGAACCACTGCTGACGTGTATAACGTATTTCCTTCCAAGAGCTCTAATTAATGCTATTTCGATATCGTACAAAGTTCATTTATTTGTTTTGACACCCATCTTCAGGATTTGTTATAACAGTTAAAGAAAAGATTTTCATTAAGAATTAAATATTGATGGCCCGTTCACAGGCCACCGTTCACCGTTAGAGGAAGGCTTGTCGGGAGAAATCCGTGACGTTTTCAACAACTTGGGTTATGGCATTTTTGGGACATACAGCCTAGACAGCTGTTCAGATAGCTTAGACAGCTGTCTGAAAAGGTATCTAACCTGTGCGAGGTGTCACGTTCTAAAAAATGCCATAGCCTAAGTGGTCGAAAACGTCTCTGCCATCTATACATACTGCCAGGTTCATATTTTCTCCCTGCTATATTTTAGACCTATCGAAATGACCAAACGAAGGTCAGAAACAAAGGACTAAGACCAACTTTATTTTCCTCCATAGTAACACACCTTCTTTTGCCGAGTTTAAAAATGTATGTTGATATTTTGTGCAATCGTTTTTGAGATATTAAGGTTTAAACTATAATAATTCAACCGAAATTGAGATCCACGCATTGCATTGAAAAACCAAATGTTCGGTATGTTAAATTTAACTTTTGACACATATTGAGGCGAGGTTTTAATATATGTCGTGAGTTTAACCAACCGAACATTTGCTTAGATGTGTAGATCAAGATTTCGACATTTTTAAGTTATATATCTCAAAAACGACTGAACGAAATGACTACAAATTTTGTATTTTTGAAATCAGGAAAAAAATTACTTTTTGTATTTTTTTAAAAATAATGTTAATGTATACGTAAGTTTTACAAACCGCACATTTATTTTTCAAGGTAGGTCTAAGTTTCGATCGAATTAGCTTTTAAATTACATATCTCCAAAACGACTGTACCAAATGGCCACAAACTCTGGATTTCCGAAATCGAGAAAAGAAGACCTTTTATCATATAATGATACATTTTCGGAAAAATAGTGTTAAAACGTAAATTATTCAAGGCAATCTCGCTTGAATTAGCTTTTAAATTACATATCTCAAAAACGGCTAAACCAAGTAGATACAAATCATGTATTTTTGAAATTAGGGAAAGAAGGTCTTTTGCCATATATTGTCTCATTAAAAAAATATGTTAATATATGTCAAAACGTAAGTTTAACAATGCATTATTTTTCAAGGTAACCCTGATATTAATTTCGATTGAAGTAGCTTTTAAATTCCCCAAAACTACTGAACCAAATGACCACAAACTCTATATTTTGAAATCAGGAAACAAAAGCTTTTATCATGTTATATTGTTCCATTTAAAAAGAAATAGAGTGTTAATATATGTCCAAACGTAAGTTTTTGAAGTCAATATAGATCTCAGTTTCGATCGAATTAGCTTCTAAATTACATCTTAAAAACGACTGAACCAAATGGCCACACACTCTGTATTTTTGAAATCAGGAAAAGAAGGTCTTTGGTCATATATTTTCTTATTTAACAAATAGATGTTAATATATGCCAAAACATAAGTTAAGGAAGCCGAACGTTTAATTTTCAGGACTATCTAGCTTACAATTTCGATAGAACTAGCTTCTAAATTACTTATCTCAAAAACGATTGAACCAAATGGCCGCAAACTCTGTATTTTTGAAATCAGGAAAAGATAGTCATTTATCATATATTGTCCCATTAAAAAAAATAATGTTAATATATGTCAAAAGTTTAACAAACCGAACATTTATTATTAATTATCTAAAGGCAATCTAGACCCCAATTTCGATTCAATTAGCTTCTAAATTTTATATCTCTAAAGCAATTCAACCAAATGGCCACAAACTCTGTATTTTGACATCAGAAAAAGAAGGGCTTTATCATATATTGTTCCATTTTCAAAGAAAAGTGTTAATATAAGTCTAAACGTAAGTTTTTCAAGTCAATATAGATCTCAATTTATATCGAATTAACTTCTAAATTACATATCTCAAAAACGACTGAACCAAATGGCCACAAACTCTGTATATTTGAAATCAGGAAAAGAAGGTCTTTTGTCATACCTATATAGTCTTATTAAAAAAAAAAGTTAATATACGCCAATACGTAAGTTTAGGAAGCCGAGCGTTTAATTTTCAGGCCTATCTAGGTCACAATTTTGAATGAACTAGCTTTTAAATTACATATCTCAAAAACGACTGAACTAAATGGCCACAAACTCGGTATTTTTTAAATCTGGAAAAGATGGTATTTTATTATGTTAATTTATACAGTGTGGAAAAAATTATGGACTACCCCTAATAATTAGGTTGTCTTTAGGTTTTATGAGAAACGCTCGAACACGTCAATTTGGTTTTTCAGTTTCCTACAATCTGACAAAATTCATTTGTTTTTTTATTGACATCTGTCAAGAATATGACGTCATCCTTTAACTTAATATAATTTTTACTATTGAACGGTCGCCATTTTGAAACGGCGTGACAGAATTGCCCAAAAATCTGGGAACATACTGAGTGAGAAAGGACCTTTCGAATGATGTATCACATGTCATATATTGCCATTTAAAAAAAAAAGTCGATATCGTCATATTTTTGACACATGTCAATAAAAAAACAAATGAATTCAGTCAGAATGTGGGTAACTGAAAAAGTAGATTGACGTGTTCGAGCGTTTCTCATAAAACCTAAAGATAGCGTAATTATTAAGGGTAGTCCATACTTTATTCCACACTGTATCAAAACGTAAGTTTAACAAACCGAACATTGATTTTTTAAGGCAATCTAGATCTCAATTTCGATTAAATTAGCTTCTAAAGTGATTCAACCAAATGGCCACAAACTCTGTATTTTGACATCAGGAAAAAAAGGCTTTATTATATATTGTTCCATTTTCAAAGAAATACTGTTAATATATGTCTAAATTTAGGTTTTTCAAGGTAATGTAGATGTAAATTTAGATTGAATTAGCTTCTATATTAGATACATATCTCAAAAACCACAAACTCTGTATTTTTGAAATTAGGAAAGGAAGTTCTTTTGTCATACATTATCTTATTTAGAAAAAAAATAATAGTAATATATGCCAAAACGTAAGTTTAGAAAGCCGAATGTTTATTTTACAGGGCAATCTAGGTCTCAGCTTTGATTGAACTAGCTTTTAAATTACATATTATATCAAAAACGACTCAACCAAATGGCCACAAATTCTGTATTTTTGAAATCAGGAAGAGAAGGTCTATCATCATATATTGTTCATTATATGTCAAAATGTAAGTCTAACAAACCGAACGTTTATTTTTCAAGGCAATCTATATCCCATTTTCGTTTGAATTAGCTTTTAAATTACATATCTCAAAACCGACTGAATCAGGAAAAGAAGACATTTGATCATATATTTTAAAAAAATAATGTTATATGTCAAAACGTAAGGTTAACAAACTGGAAATTTACTTTTTAAGGCAATCTAGACCTCTATTTTGATTAAATTAGCTTTTAAATTACAACTGTCAAAAACAACTGAACCAAGTGGCCACAAAATTTGCATTTTCGAAATCAAAAGGTCTTTTGTCATATATTTAAAAGAAATTAATATATGTCAAAACGTAAGTTAAACAAACTGAACATTTATTTTTGAGGCCAATCTAGATTTCAATTTCGATTGAATTAGCTTTTAAATTACATATCTCCATATGACTGAAACAAATGACCACAAACTCTATATATTTGAAATCAGGAAAAGAAGGTCTTTTAAATAATATAATATATTGTTCCAAACAATAATGTTGATTTTATTTCTCTCTTTTGCGATCTTCGTCTGAAAATTTTGATAGATAGGAAATACAAAACGAAAAGAATATTTCGACTTCGATGTAACCCATACTAACCCAACTTTAAATTATAAATAAAAACCTTACACTTGATGTTGACGCCATGCTCGATGACTGTTGTATAATGATAACTGAAATTTCCATGGCTTTATTTTTTTCATTTGAGTTTTTGAACTCATTAGACAAAATTCAGTTAATACTTTAAAGTAGCTTCTACAGCATAGCATGTTTGATTCCTGATTTACTCGAATAATTTTTTAAATGTGATCTTGACAGATTAATTGATGACTGAGGCCTCCGGTTTCATGACTAAGCATATCGTTTTTAGGTGTTAAACTTATAACGTATATAAAAATTTGTAGCCTTCATCCATTACAATTTTATCATTATTCTCACTTCAGACCCATCAGAATTATAAACCAGACCTTAACCCGTGAATCAAACTAAAAATATTTCCTTCTCTCTATTTACAAGCAAAAAATCCCAACGCTATTAGCAGCTAATATGGATTTTTATTAAATTTATGATCCTTGGCCGATAAGGAGTGCTTTTTGTCTATTTCGGGAATACGAGTTTATTCAGCATTTTATTGAATACCATTTTTTTGCTTACGACCCTCGCTGAAAGAAATATAATATTCGATGAAATCAAATAAAAAGAAACGAAAAGGAAACGAAAAATTGGGATCTTTGTGAGGTCGGAATAAAGGTGGATATTATCTGTAAATACTTGGGCGGGGTAGGAAATTGCGTTTTAGTCAGGAATGGCATTATCGAATGCGATTTACTACAGATATTTTTATTTATATATTAATAACTTCTTCATCGTAATTAATAATATTGCCTACTGTTTTTAGTCACTGCAGAGATAGAAATTCAAATTTTAGTAACTTTTTCTTGGCATGAAATCATACTTCGATCACGATTCGATAATTTCTAGACTAAAGTATCTCCGGTGTTCCTCTAAGGTAAAATCTAGCGACATGTTCTCATCTACTGTAATTGAATAAATTATATATTTCTCCTTTTATCCCTTTTCATTCGTCTATTCGCCTTGCTACTTGTGTAACGGCCATGAAATGACTTGATTGCTAATTAAAGTTAAAATTCTGTAACGGGCTACGATACTATATAAAAGCTAACCAATTTTTCTGGACAAAATGGCGAAAGAGAATTAAATGAATTTAGCATAGGACGACAGTAGGGGAACGTATTTCTGTTGTGATAGTGAAAACCTAATTTTATTTATTGTAATAGATCACAAAAACTATATAAACATCATAATAACACTAGTAATGGGAAAACATGTTACCTAATCCACTAAGCTAGGCATTTCAAAGCAAATATTTCATACTTGTGTATAGCATTAAATGCACAGGCCTTCATGTAAATGGTTAACTTTACACACATGGTATATCATTCCCAGCTTGAAACTACAAAGTTTAGTTGAATATCGTTGTTGTCCACTTCATTTTCTCTTATTGTGTTGCCTTTCTAAATGGTAAAAAAGAAGAATCCTTCGTCTAATCACTTGACTCATTTTCTTTATTGCTACACTAATCGGTCCTATAATATATCTGAGCGGCCACCCTCTCGCTTCGACTTTGCTAATTATGACTCTTAATTATCGATTTGGGTTATTTTATTAATTGATTTGCTGTTCGGTGTTAGAATATACCTTGAAAAGCCATCCTCTGCTTTAGACCTGGCTAATTAGGACTCCTGAGTACTGGTTTTGAGTTGTCTTGGACACCTAGAATGTATTTCAGCCTTTCTTGAAAGGTTGTGTCTAAATGAAAACAATAGTGGTGGTAGATTTGTTACAGATTAGCAGAGTAATTGGAATGTAATGCATGCACGAGTAGTTATATTGTAATGTTATTTAGGGAGATCTAGCACTGAAATTAGAAACTACTTTTTGTAAATTTGATGGTCATACTGTGGTAATTGTCTCGTTGATTTAGATGGTTATTTATTATTTTACTTAGGTGACTACGGAATATCTTAATTTGGGGAATGATGTTTATTAGAAGCAGACTTGTCACTTATGGGATTTGGACCATAGACTCTTAGTCGGCCGACTAAGGACGCATCGTGTTTGTCAATGGATATCGACTCGAGAACCACTCTAAGTGGCGTTGCTTGATTGTAGGATTTACTCCCATACCCTTGAGTTGGTATTGGATTGTATCAACGATTGGCGCTCTAGGCTTCTATATTGACGGAGTATTCCGCTGCTTGTTCGTTATTAAAGTTCGATAATATTTCAGCTCGGAGTTGATCCTGCACTACGACAAGAAAATGATTCTATGTTTCATATAGTTCTGTGAATGTTATTTTGGCGCCATAATTCACAGGTTTCTGGACCAGCGCGTGGTCTTCCCGTTCGACATTGTTGCCAAGGCGGTGTCTTGTTTGGCATAATGCTATTACTTACGGGTGCTGATTGTAATTTTGACTGCCACATAACGCGTGGATTATGTATTCCCACTGAGCACCAAAGAAGTAACTTCTAACCGATTCAAACCATTTCAATAGTAAGTCCTTTTATCGCTTGATTTGGTGAATCCGGTAGTTTGACATCATAGCTTTCTAGTACTTTGTGCTGACAACATGGTATGTTGGGCAGGCGCGGTGATGATTCTTCTGTTGTCGTCATTTTAGGGTAAGCCAATATAGTCCTTATGTGATATTGAAGGAATCAGAAGATCTCGGTGCGTGGCTCTTGAAATTGTGATTTTTCGTTGAGATACTGATATTTAGTGTGCAATATACAATGAGCTAGTAAGGGGATTATTCAACGAATCCCTTGAGCAGGATTGTGGTCGTCGATGGCTTCTCGTCTGGTGGACGTGATGATTTGTAGATTCGGCCCCCTGAACCCATATCGGAGATTTGACTTTCAAGAGCAGCCACACGCTTGTACCCCGTTTAACATCTTACAGTGTGTTTTTTAAATAATTCTTGAACAATTATTGTTTTGATCTGATATTTATTGATGATCTGTACCTGTTTCCTTCATATTTTGGCTTGATTACCGTTTTAATTTGCCCAGTTTGTGTTTCAGTGCTTTTTATTTTTCGGTTTTCTTCTTGGTCTTTTAGTTTCCGGTTGTGGTGCCTTTTGGTCTATGGATTTTCAGTGCCTTTCTGGTTTTTCATACTGCATACCGAGACTTCTCTGATTAGACGTGGTTTCTGAGAAACCATCAATTTGACTACTTGTCTAGTTGACTGATCCAAGCCTCGACGCTCACGAAGTGTGAATTCTCGATCTTGACACTCCCGCGATTTAACGAACACCTGGATCTACTTTTCAAAATTTTATTGATCATCTTTGTTGTTTAATATTGATCATGAGGATTTGTGTAACGATTAATTAAATTTCAAAATAAAGGTACAGACAAGAATGATATTCACGTTCACCGATATAATATCACTTCTCTAATTAATTAAGGTAAAATTCATCGATTCTATTCTCGTTTCGTTTAAGTGATTTGACCATCTGCTTCGACAATATCTTTATAATTTAGTATCCTTCGAAAAGGACAAAGAAGATTATCAAATAAGGCAAGTAAAAATATATTATTAAGTGGGATTCAGGAGTTTTAACTCCAATTTTCATTTGCAAACATGCTTGCCAACAATATTAAATCAGCTCAAGATTTTCACTTAAATCGTCTTACGATTTATTAATTCTATCATCTCCGTCGATAGAGATTGAACAATGAACACTCCTGAAAAGTTGGTCATTGTGACTGGCAGCGAAAGTTTAGTTTTTAAAATACCTTTGGCGTTTTTTTGATTTGTTACCTGGCCTCAGTTTCGTAACTTACTTTTTAGTTTTTATGCGTTGCCATTTTGAGCATTCACGCAGATGTTGCTAATTTTTTGTTCAGAGGTTCTATCTCGGTCACTTTTGTGACAATTTAGCTGATTTCAGTGTCAGCAGATTTAAGAAAACCCTTAGCAGGCAAAATATTGATTCTTCCTTGGATTTTTTTCTTTGCAAAAACGTTCCACGTGATGAGTTCTTCTTCAGCTGAGCAAATTCATGCATTCCTACGTGAAGATTCCTGTTCACCGGTCGTATACCTTACCTTCTGGGAGATATTTGGAGAAGTGCCCAGCAACAGA
>MU188414.1:38293-57974 GCA_016904865.1 Pissodes strobi | reverse complement strand
AAAAAAGAAATAATGAAATATTAACAATTCAAAATTAACATGAACAGAGCAAGTGTTTCAATTAATACAATTCGATGTTGTGAAAGTATACAGTTTATTTATTTATTTATTTATTTACTTATTAACGTATGCAACATTTACAAGATTTACGTAAATACTTAGGTACTAAAACTATTAACTAAAAATTGCCCGTTTGGCCAAGATTTTAAATTTATCTTTGAATTGCAAAAAAAATCCAGTCTATTACAATATTTGTTTACATTAGCGGACATTCTGTTTATGGGACTAAATAACAAATACCAGGTACGACAGTGCGGAATATGCAGAAGGCTTTGACTACGTGTCTGTCGCCCAGGAACATGGAATCGAAAAAGCTGTAAGCATTCAGGACTTATAATAAAGCTATTTAGGACACTAAATGAGAAACATACATCATAGTATTCCCTTCTGCATGCAAGAGATGTCATATCCAGATATGACATAGTTTGTTCACTTGAAAGATTTATATTATTAATGAACAGTTTATACCTAGCAAAATTAATAAATTTTTGCTGCACGTTTTCCAGCCTATTTATGTGGATCTGATAGTATGGTGACCAAATTATGTTACAGAACTCCAATATAGATCTTACAAGTGAAACGTACAAGGTTTTTACTGCTTGTACATTTTTAAAGTCTTTACTAGTTCTTTTGATAAACCCTAACATTTTGTTGGCTCTTGCTATGATTATTTCAAAGTGATTGGTAAACGTTAATCCAGTGTCCAAGTAGACGCCAAGATCTTTCACAACAAATACCTCACCAAGTGCCACATTATTAATGAAATACTGTGCCGGAATTATTAATTTTGTTCTACTGAACCTAATAAACCAGCATTTATCGATATTAAATGACATGTCGTTGAGCTTGCACCATTCAAAAACAATGTCAATATCATTCTGAAGGACAGCAATATCATTGGCAGATGACACTTGCCTATAGAGCTTCATATCATCGGCGAACAGCAGAAAGTTAGATGACAGTAAGTCACCCAAGTCATAAATAAACAGACCAAACAATAAGGGACCCAAATGAGACCCTTGAGGTACCCCAGAGGTAACAGTAAACTGTTTGGATATATGGCCGTCAACTTTGGCCTGCTGCCTTCTCCCAGTTAGATACGATTCCATCCAAGAAAGCAACACACCTGAGACACCATAACTTGATAGCTTGGAAAGTAATATGCTGTGACTGACCTTATCAAAGGCTTTGCTGAAATCCATATACAAAGCATGGGTTTCAACGCCCTTTTCAAAGGAGTCATAAATATAGTTTGTAAAAAGAAACAAGTTGGTATCAACAGATCGCCCAGAAATAAATCCATGTTGTTGAGTTATAATAATTTGATGGAATAATTTTGACATGATCTTTTCAACATAATGCTCAAACAATTTTGGAATCGCAGAGAGGATGCTGATTGGTCTGTAATTTGTGACGTCGTTTTTACTACCAGACTTATGGATGGGGCAAACATATGACAGCTTCCAGGCTTCAGGAAAGACTCCAGTATCCATGGACCTACAGAACAAGTAATAAAGAGGAAGATAAAGGGAGTGAGAACATTGTCTTAGTACCTTATTCGGAATGCCGTCAGGACCTTCACTCTTACTTACATCCAATTGTGATAATAATTTTCTATTTCGAGTGCACTAATAGCAATACCAGAAATAGTCTCAAACTTCTGAGAGAAAGTACTTACTTTTGCTGCGCTTTTAGGGTTATATACCGATGAAAAGTATTTGGCAAAGAGATTTGAAATATCAAAACCATTGTCAGCTTTTTCGGTTTTGAGACTCATAGATTTCGGAATACTATTATGGTTAGATTGAGAGTGAACAAAGTTCCAGAAAAATTTTACGTTAATATTAATGGAATTTTCAGCATTTGTTATGTAAAGATCATAGCACTCCTTGGCAAGGGTTTTACATTGCATACGTAAAGTACTAAAACTATTGTAATCAACATCACTCTTTGATTGTTTATACCTTTTATGAGCTATTTTTTTCTGAGATATTAAACTCTTCAGATCATTTGAGAACCAACTAGGAAATCGGTCGCCAGAGCGGCGTCGCTTAACAGATACATACATATTAAAACAATTATAGACTACAGAATAGAAGTTATTGACAGAGGTTTCTAAATCAGTAACCAGGATTGACAGCCAGTCAAACGAGAGAAAATAATTATTTATTAAAGTATAATCTGTATTATGGAAGTCATAGTAAAAATTGTTTACAGGCTGTAAGTAGTTTATCTCGCTTGTACTAACTGACAATTCTAAAGCAGGGTGATATAAATCACAGCCCACCAAACCGTGACACTTTACAATGGATTCGATCTCAAAATTAGCAAAACACAGATCTAAAATAGAGTCATTATTATTACGGATATCATTGCTTTGAGCTAAGCCCAAAAACGCAAAGGTATCACACAACAAAACCTCCTTAGCAGATTTTACGTTATCAGGCAAAAGTCCAGGATAGTCTTCACATTGGCACCAGGTAATTTGTGACAAATTATAGTCACCTAAAACTAACACATTTTTAAACATTTCGCAGGCACTAGCAACAGATTTCAAATGAAGATCATAATACTGTACATCCATCAGAGGTGGGATATACACACAGCCTATACAGTATACTGAATTGCCAATTGTAATTGACACCCAGGTTTCCTCCACAGCTGGACTTCCAATAGCTAAGCGATGTGATTTGAGGTTAATGTCCACTGCCAGAAAGACACCGCCTCCGCGGCTTTTTGTGCTA
Organism: Pissodes strobi; assembly: GCA_016904865.1. Lineage (NCBI taxonomy): Eukaryota > Metazoa > Arthropoda > Insecta > Coleoptera > Curculionidae > Pissodes > Pissodes strobi. Next base: position 55,170 of record MU188414.1, on the reverse strand, counting down.
TTGCCAGAGTTCCTATCAGTTCTATAAACCACATATCGAGAATCCAAAAATTCACTGTCACTTACGTCAGAATCCAACCAGGTTTCCGTTACAGCAATTACGGAATATGATTCTGCTTGGACAGAATAGAAAAACTCTTTAAGTTTAGTTTTCAGGCCTCTAACATTCTGATAAATAATGGTTATATAGTCTAGAGGTTTTGTTGCTTCAATGGTGTTTGCGGAAAATTTGAGGTGGATTGTCTGATAGTGCGTCGAGGACGAGGAAGAAATTCCTTAACAGCAGTACCTGCTGGCCAAAGGTTGGGCTCGAGCAAACCATTTAAAAGTGACTCTTTAACACCTATTTTAAAGGAGGCAACATCTTCATTTCTATCCAATAAGAAACATTTTACGTCAGGAATCTCCAGCTTATCCTTCATATAATTTAATATTTGTTCTTCTGATGTATTGGGATTACACTTGCCAAGATACAGCCATTGACGTCTCTCAGTAGCTGTGAGTGACCCAGCGGTCCCAGTACCCACAATAATTGGTTTAGCACCATTGCGAGCTAATGCAGCAACCTGGTTCCGAGATGCACCAATGAACTGTTGACCGTTAGCCAGCTGATTGGTTCTTTGACTTGATTTTAAGTCAGGCTCAAATTCAAATTCAAATTCAAATTGTTTATTCATGCTTTTATACATACATAGCACTTACACACGTCAAAGTAGAAAAAATACATATAAAGCCTTAACTAACCTAAAACCTTACACATTAAAAACACTTAAATTATTTTAAAATAGTCAAAAGAACATAATTTTGCAAGTCACAAATTTAGTTTAAAATGTCAAACATATTACAAACAACAAATTAAAATTCAGTTAAAACAATTAAGATCAGACAAAAATTAATTCGCCGAGTAATATGCACTACTGAGAAGAAAACTCTTTACTTTACTTTTAAATGCTATTATCGGTAGCTGTTTTACATTTTCAGGTACTTTGTTGTAAAAGTGAATACCTAGATGATTAGGCCCATCCTGGCAACGTTTTAACCTCCAACAGTTTAAAACAAGATTTTGTTTGTTTCGAGTATCATGGTTATGTATGGAATCATGCGTTGTATAAAGAGTGATGTTATTTTTAATGTAGCATAAGGTTTCCAAGATAAAAAGTGATGGCAACGTTAGTATTTTATTTTGTCTAAAGGCTTCCCGGCAGTCATCCCTATATCCCAGACCCGCAATCACTCTAACTGCCCTCCTTTGAAGACGAAAAACCCTCCCCGCCCCCGCAGCATGTCCCCAAGCAATTATTGCATAAGAAATATGTGAGTGGCAGAGAGAGAAATACGCCTGTCGGAGGACAGTCTGAGACACACACTCACCCAGGTTACGCAGGATATAAATATTTTTGCTCAGCTTTGTAGAGAGCTGATCAGTGTGTGCATCCCACCGAAGTCTGAAGTCTAGGATGACCCCCAGGAACCTTACAGAGGTTACCAAGTCAGTCTCTGGTATTGCCCTTGTTGAAAAAATCATGGATTGAGTTTTGTCCACATTAAGGAAAAGTAAGTTTGAACTAAACCATGCTTCAGCCATCTCCTGTGCCTCCCCCCGACTTTGCTTTAGCCTCCTCCAGATTTGCATGCTTATTAGTTATGGCAGTATCATCTGCAAAAAGAGTGTACTGTGACGTAGGGTCATAACCGGGTATATCATTAATATAAATTAAAAAGAGCAGTGGTCCAAGGACTTATCCTTGGGGAACGCCCACAGTTACACTACCTCTCGCAGACTCAACCCCATTCACTTTGACTCTCTGAGATAGCACTCAATCAAAGATAGGCTAGAGTTCTCGAAGTTGTAACGCTGAAGTTTTTTTAAAAGCAAGTGGTGAGAGACACAGTCGAATGCCTTACTTAGGTCACAGAAGACAGTTGTTGTATAAGTGGATTCATCAAAAGCGTTTAGAATATTTGAAACCAAATCTAAAATACCTAAGGTGGTATTAAGGCCCTTTCTAAAGCCAAACTGACTGTTAGTAAATAATTTATGGGTTTCAAAGAAATGAGCTATCCTGGCAGCCATACATTTCTCAAATATTTTAGAAAGTATTGGTAAAAGTGAGATTGGCCTATAATTTGAGACATCGCTTGGATCTCCTTTTTTTAAAATTGGGGCTACTACAGCCTCCTTGAGAGCATCTGGAAATACTGACTCCCCAAAACAAACATTTATTAATTTAGTTAAAGGACTTATAATTAGGTTCTTAATAGATTTAATTAAAGAAACATTTAGGCCATAAGGGTCCCTGCTTGTTTTATTTTTTAAAGAGTTTATGGTATCACGCACCTCATTCATTGTTACCGTAGCAAAACTGAAAGCAGAATGTGCTGCCTCAGGTATATTTTGAACAGGGTCAAAATTTGGTGGTCTTACTTTAGTTTGTAATTCATGAGCAATACCTATGAAGAATTTGTTAAATTGGTCGGGAGGTATATTTACACCCTCACCGCCATCCTTTCTAACTATGCCACGATGTTCGTTAATTATATTCCACATGCATTTTATGGGAATAGAAGCATTACGTATTAGAGTATCATTTGCTGATTTTTTAGCATTTTTTATTGCAGCTTTATACTGGTTTTTATATGTATTTTTATGTTGTTTTAAAGCAAGAGTAGGGTGCTTACTATATAGCTCACTTAACAAATTTAGATGTTCACGCATGTGTCTAAGATCATCATTAAACCAGTTGATGGTTCGAGTTTGATCATTTCTTTTTTGATATGTTTTTTCAGGAAATGATTTTAAAAAAGCATCTGACAGACATTCACTAAACATAGAAAACTTTTTATTTGCATTAATATTGGAGTCATTTAAAAAATCCCACCCAAACTGCTGAATACAATTATAAAAATTGAACCTACCCACCTCTGTGAAGGGCCTAGAAGTTATTTTAGTGGTTTTTATATCTAATTTTTGTACAGTTATAGGAAAATTAATGATCTGCCCTCGGTGGTCAGAGAACGATGAATTAACAACTGAAACATTGCAATTTAGATAATCAAAATTAAGAAATATATTATCCAGGCATGAGTCTTGACGAGTAGGCTCTATTACCATTTGTTTTAAGCCGTATGATTCCAATAAACAACATAGGTCTCTACACTCCCCGCTCTCAGTGCCAAAATGGACATTGAAGTCTCCAGACAATACCACTTTATTATGACAGCCAATTTGGCTCAACGCACACTCAAGAACTTGTAAGAAGGTGTCAAAATTGCCAGATGGTGACCTATATAAATTCAAAACATAGATTTTAATTTTTTTTATAAAAACTCCGCATAATTCGATAGTTTTCTCCACAGCCAGTGCATCCACACCAGTCAAAGCTGAATATTCCAAACATGGATCCAGGAAAATCGCTGAACCACCCCATTGAGCTCCATCTCTGCCTCGATCCCTACAGAATGCTGCCGCTTTCATATATTTTCCAACACGTGTTAGCTCTATTTCATTAGAACTAAGCCAGTGTTCATTTATGCAGACAATATTAACGCCCCTTTCTTCCAAGAATCCCTCAAGTAGACTTACTTTATTTCGCAAGGATTGAATATTGATGTGAAACAAGCTGATTAAAGTTTCTAGGTTTGATGAACCTGTGGAGTCCCCAGGCGTTGAAGGTTCAGAAAATGGTTTATTGCGATACCTTTCGGCCACAAATCGGGCGTCATTGCTTCATTACGCTTACTTACTGGTACTGCAAGCTTGAAGGAACTTCTGTCCTTGTCTTTTTTTGTCCGCATTTTGTAGCAAGTGGAGTCTTTAATTCCCTTGTTGTTCAGATAGTCCATGATTGCTTCTGGTGTCGTGCTTGGAACAAAACCTGAGATGAAAATCCAGGCCAGTTGTTTCGAGCCGGCTACCGATAACTGTGGAACACTGACATGTTCCCTTTATAGGCTCTGGTCGTTTGCCTTTACGTTTTCCCTGGACAAGCTTCCACCCAAATGTAGGGTTTTCGTGCGCGTTTTCCACTATTTTCTCCACATTTTCCGTTTTACTTTCATCTTGTTGTTGTTCGCCGTTATTAACTGTTTCATTTTCTGTCACGTCGTCATCGCCCGTTTTTAGTGTTTTTGTGTCAACACTGTCAACTTCAACAGTCACAACGTCAACATTTGCTGCACCAGAGATAAATAAATATCTAAAGAGAGATTGCCGAATGATACGGAAGTTTTTAAGACCGCTTATTCATTGCGCATTCCCGAGGAGTGTTGCGTTTGGTGGCAATCGTTGAAACTAAAATTTTGAACAGCTTACCCACCTGTGAGTCAGCGTGACATTTGATTTGAATTTGAATCTCGATCAAAAGTGATAAAATATTAAATTATTTAATTTGTTAACAACGGGTAATACTTTTGTGCCTGTTAATATTTGCTTAAATAGTGTGGTTTATTTTTAAGTAAAGTTGAAACAATTAAAGCGTAAGTATAATGTCTCTGAAATTCTATAGTTCGCAGTTAATATAGGATAGGCTTACAGAAAATTCGTTGATTTTTTCCGCGGGAAACTTTTTGCTTTTTATTGTTCAGAGAGAATGTAGACCAAAATATCTATTGTAACTGGCATATGGCCTTAGAAATAATCGAATACGATATATTTCCGCTACCGCGGTACATTTCTTATGTCTTTGTATTAACCAAATATTTTGAAGACCAAGCAAATAATATTGCATTTCTATACCATACTTAGCTAATAGTTGCCGCTAGAGGATGTTTGTTCCAAATTATACAGTGAGTAGCAAATTTTTTGTAAAATTGGCGTTGTCCAGAATTTATTTTTACTCTCTCGCGCATATAGGGATATAGAGAAAATATTGTAATCGTCCAAAATATCGAATTTATTTTTTTGCAAATCTCGACGAATCATGACCCCTAGAGTCCTAAAAACATAAAATTTTGAAAAAAAAAACAGTTTTGTATATCCCCAACACCTAACTTAGAATTACTTTTGCACAATATGATTAGATTAGTGTCTAAATAGATAAATTCCATTAAAATTATTTAGCGCAAATGGTTTATAAATTTAAAAAACAATAAATTTATATAAAATATGTTGGAGATTTATTAAATAATTACCTCTAGGTATCTCTAAAATATTTAGTATATCCCAACACCTAACATTGACATAATTTTGTACAAAATTATTAATGTAGGGTCTAAATAAGCAGTTTCAACTGAAATTACTTGGCGCAAAAACCAAACTTACCAAAAGTTACTAATGCATAGTAATACCTATTATGAAAAATGATCGGTAAATTTTTACTTTGCGCACTTTTCGAATTTTGCAATTTTCTTTGTGTGACATGTATTAGGTAGTATTAGAAGTATTTTGTGACACTTTACATATTGCGCAAAGCTCTTTTGACGCCAAATATTGAAAAAAAATCACTGGCTGTTTAGTATCCCAATATATTTTAACGCGAAACACTCCTAATTTTACTTTAATTATGAAAATTTACTTGCAATGTTGTCACACTTAACTGACATTCTTGATTTTCAAGTAGCTAAATGTCTCAGGTCAGGTGCATATTTCAAAAAGTTGAACTAAAAAGTACCAAAGTAAAGAGACAAGCGCGTTACGCGCGCTTGTATAGCTTAAGGGATAGTATGGCCACAGACTAAAGAAAATCGGAAAACTCATTCCTCAGATACTTAATAGACCATCTTCGTGAATCACCCTGTATATATCTTTTTAATTATAAATCATTTACGCAAAATAATTTTAATCAAAAATATCTATTTAGATAAGTACTAACTTATTCATACTTTACAAAAATTTAGTCAAAATTGGGTGTTGGGGGGGATATAGTAGTAAACAAGTACCAAGAAAATGTGTGTCTATGTGGGTGTCTGTGTGTACGTCTGTCTGTCACACAACTTATCTCCAAAACCGTTAAGTCGATTTCGACCAAAATCGGTATTTGGAAGTTTCTGGTGAATATATCCAGAACTTTTTTTCGGTTTTTTTTCTCCTCAAAATTAAGGGTAAGTAGTTTATATGAAGAAAAAAAAATTAAAAATTCTCTAACGATTTTATTTAAATTCTTTACATGTTTACCATTTAGTAAGACTAATCACGTAGATACTGCACCATTTTTTCCGGGAAAAATCGGTAAAGGCCACTATACCCTTGGAACAAAAATGGAAAAAAAATCGATTTTATCGATAACGGCTTTAACGATTTTATTCACTCTGTACTTATTTACCAATTAGTATGGGAAATAATTATGCATTTGTTTAGTTTTCATAGGAAAAATAAGATAAAGCCACTTTACTAGTGGAAACATTCATCTTCCAATTTTTCCTAGTTTTGTGGCGGAACTACTTATGTCCCATTTTTTTTAGTTCTGTGGCAGAATCATATGAGCGAGAGAGAAAGTATGTGCGGCCTTGCCGTACCGTCTGTTTAATGTTGTTTTCTTTTTAGTTAAGTGTTAAACAAAGTCTGACCCTGGCCAATTCGTACACTTACTGATGTTGAAGTCCAAACCCTACTGTCATAAGTTGGATCCACACTGATTGATGCAAAACTCTTAGTCCTTATTTCCTGTTTGGCTTCCAATAGAAATAATGTAGGCGCATACTTTCAGACTAAAGTTGAAGAGATCGATATTCAATGGGAAAATGAACAAAAGTCCGAGATATTCGTATTATAAGGAATCCTCATCCATCTCTTGAGCCCCATATATAAGTATAGTATAGCCTAGATTATTTTTCTAATTTCTGGAAATCTTTTTTGCCGTAATCCATGTACAGAATAATAATAGGTAATAATTTTAAATATAGTAATTGTGTGGTCAGAGACTAGTTTAAACAAAATGTAAATTTTTCGTTATCAGTGTTCTACACCCCTGGCTAATGGAGGTACAAATAAACACTTTTTTATTGTTCCTGAAAATAATTCGAAAAAACACGAAGAATGGCTCCAGATTATGATGAATTTAAATGATAAGTCGACTAGAATGTATTTGTGTGGAGACCATTTTGAAGATAAAAACTTTGCAGATTTGTCACAAAGGAGATTAACTAGCTTTGCGGTGCCCTTTTTAAAGACTCGAATCAAAATTATCAGTGATATTCTAATTAGACTTCCTCACACTTCCCACAATGTTCCCCATATAACCCAACCTACTCCATCCACAAGTACATGTAATCCTTGTTTTATAGAAACTGTTCTATAAGGGCTAATCCTCCTGAGAACCCACATTTCACTTTTTTTCGGTTTTTGAGGTTTAGATTAAAATAAAAGTTATATATATTTATTATAATCAAATGTGTTTTATTTAACATTAATAAACTTCCCTATTTTATAGTATAAAAGGGAACAATCTTCCTTAAAAGAGCGTTGTTTGTTTAACACCTAATGTATGCTTAAAAATTAAATTATACGTTATAATAGGTATTACAAAGTAGCATCACAAAACTTTCGTCAAAATTACATAATTATGCATAAAAACTTTGAAATATTTAAATGTGCCTATACTAACTAGGTACTTTGCTCCTAAAAAAAATCTTTCTTAGGTACTTTTTACCTCTACGTTCTTATGTAAGCTCTAAAATTGTGTTTCAAATATCAGAAACACCTTCATTTTTCTATAGGGGCAAAACATAATCGAATATATTTGAAATAATGACAAAAACGGAAAAATTATATGCGAATTTTAATAAAACCGTATTCCGAAATTATTGAATTTGCAATTTTTACTGAATTTTCATTCCGACACATAATTTTTGGCAGATTTTACGGGTAAAGTTCGCCAAGAAAAATGATTCGGAATGAAAATGCATTAAAAATAGCAAATTTAATCATTTCGGATCACAGCTTAAATAAAACAATAATTTTGAATACGGCGCCATACAGTCGGTAAGGAAATAATTTACATTACCGACCCATAAACACAAAAACAGTTATCTGTAATACCGATCAACCCATATGTAATTCTTCCCGAGGATACTGGCGGCGCTAGTGAAAACTGTCTTAAAAAAATATCATTGATTCGGCAATCTCTCTTTTTATTTTATCTCTGTGCTGCACTATTTGAACAATTTTCGGGCATAACAACTATGCTGCTAACTTCATCCGTATTCGGGAGAATGGGAGCGGCTGGAGTGTTGCCATTTATTTGAGCATTTCCCGCGTTTTTCTTAGAGATAGGCTGCACCGACAGTGGTATCCTAGGTGGTACCGCAGTCAAAACTTGCACGGACTCGCTTGGTTTTGGTGTTATTGACTTTTTAATAAGCTGGAATTCCTTTTCTAGATTAACAATTCTGTCAAGTAATTCTCTGTTTTTCTTATCAAGATTGTTCAGCCTTGTCTCGTAAAAATTCGGAGGCTCATCAGAAGGCAGTACAGTTGTCGTCTTGGTCTCGCTGAGTTTCCCAATGCATCGCTTTATTTCTTTGACATGTGACGTTTCTTGGTTATATAAATCGGCTTTAAGCAAGTCAATTTGTTTAGTGACTCCTGAGGATACCTCATGGATATCCTTTTTCAAGCCATCCAAGCCAGTTGAAAATGTAGTTGTGTAATCCTCCGGAATAGCTGATTTACCTAGGAGGGAGATGTTAAGGGTCTCAAATTTCTGCGATATCTTCCTGGAGAGATTGTTATTAAGAGACTCAAAAGCTTTTTGCATCTGGGAGCTCAGCGCACCAAAACCCTTGGCTAGTTCACTACTTTGGTTCTTAACCGAGATTGCACATGCGCCGCAGGCATACAACATAACCCTGGACTTCATCTGGGTCACTTGGGCTTCAGAAGTTGTGAACTTGGAACAAGCAAGACAGAATTCAGCTTTACAAAAGTCGCATATTATTTTGTATTTAATCTCTTTTTCGTTCAGAGTGACTTCACACTTTGAGCAAGACATGATTATTTGATGATTATGTTGGGTGAAACGGGCTATATATTCTAAAAATTATTAAAATTTTGCTAACACGACAAGGTGAAACGCACTATATATTTCAATCTAATTTTTTATGATTTAAAGCACTGGAATTTAGTTTTTGCTAATATACTCTGAATAAGAAGTGCAAGAACAATAGCATAAATTTTAGGGATAATTATTGCAGCACAAGTTTGAAACTTCACAAAAAGGTTTCTGAGCACAGGAAGGATGTCTATACAAAAAATCCCGAATTTACTACCACAAATATCAGACTAAAACAGATAAATAACAGAGAATGATTTTACTGTGTTGTTATCCCGCCAACGAACGCACGAATATGGAAAAATGTAAGTCATATTACATGGGATATGGCCCATAAAATCCCATCGTCCTCCCCCAGGCTGGAGAACACCAAAGTACAAAGTCTGGAACTGATCAATGGCAGTTTGTGACAAGAGGGGCTGCATTGTATTGGCTAGCAGGAACGTCAAACTGGTGAGAGGAGTTTGATTACGGGGAGTGACGCCCCCGCCTATCCGAGTTGCCATGGGATATGGCCCATCAAATCCCATCGTCCTCCTCCAGGCTGGAGAACACCAAAGTACAAAGTCTGGGGCCGATCAATGACAGTTTGTGACAAGAGGGGCTGCATTGTATTGGCTGGCAGGAACTTCAAACTGGTGAGAGCAGTTTGATTACGGGGAGTGACGCCCCCACCATTCCGAGTTGCCACGGGATGTGGCCCATCAAATCCCATCGATGCTTCGAGTGGAAGCGGCCCTAGGTTGTAGATGCATAAGCCTACTCGCATCGTCCGGTGAAAGACCACCCCACCAGAATTGGGAAGCGCTAAGTGGTTTTCCCAAATCACGTTCCGGATGGCTCAAGTGGTCCCGGGTTCCACAGTAGGAATACGTGGATATGATGGTGCTTCCAGGATCAAAATATTCCGGAAGTAAACTCCCCGGCCATTCGGATCTCCGGGCGCTGGGTGGCCCTGGGAGCCCTTCATTCCGCATTTCACAGACAGCAAAGATACCGAACCAATTTAGAATAGATTTCTGCAACATAAGAGGCCTAAATACAAACATAAATTCGGTACACCAACATCTACAAGCAAATAGACCACACATATTAGCCCTTACAGAAACACAAGTATGTTCTACAACAACAGTGAACTACCTTTATCCTGGTTACGACTTACATACCCGATTTAGATATAGGTTTGGAATATACCTTTTTGTCCAAAGCGACCTTTCATGTCACCGTGAGGAAACACTCGAACCGAACAACCTTGACGTCATGTGGCTCAAGTTCACCGCCAAGGAATTAACCAAGTTTATATGTTGTCTCTATCGCCCTCCGAGCGATAGAGCCTACCAAAGCTTTTTCTCAACACTAGTTACCACTTTTGACTCGATACAGGTCGATCACCCCAGTTCAGAAACAATCGTTCTGGGAGACAACGCCCACAACGCCAACTAGCTCAAACATCACAACAAGACCGACAACGAAGGTAGAGAAGCTGAAGTATTTGCCATCAGCTGCGGGCTTACTCAACTTGTAGACGAACCAACTCGAATCTCAGAGAGGGGCGAATTCGCCGCCCTCCTGGATCTTTTTCTTACCACCAATCCTGACCAGTACAAGGTTACAGTTGGTCCGCCATTAGGTACTTCCGACCACAAACTTATTACAAGGGTTTGTGAATTGCCACTCATACAGAAGGATCCACCATTGCCTCGCAAAATCTGGCATTACAATTCTGCAAACTGGGACGATCTAAGGCAGTTCTACCTAGATTTTCCTTGGCTCGACGTCTGCTTTGCCACTGACGACCCGTCAGACTGCTGCGAAGAGATCATGCAAGTAATCTCCTCAGGAATGGAAGCATACATCCCAAATTCCATCAAGTTACCATCAAAAGGAAAGCCCTGGTTCGACAAAAGATGCGAAAGAGCTGTAGGAAGGAAACAGCAAGCCTATAAGTACTGGCAGCAAAATCAGACCGCTGAAAATCGCAATTATTTTATCGAAGCGAGAAACGAGTGCAAGCGTGTGAATCTAAGGACAAACACAATCAAAGGATCAGAAATAAACTTTTGCAATGCCCCAGTGGTTCCAGGAATTTCTGGTCGGTAGCAAAGGCATTAAGTAATAACTTTACAAAAACGTCTCTCCCACCTTTGGCGGACGAACGTGGCATCACGGCGACTACAGCCAAGGAAAAAGCAAACATGCTCGCCAAAATGTTTTCATCGCACTCTACCTTAGACGTGCTCCAAGACAAGACTCTCCCCACTATACCGAACATCCACACCACCATGGCAGAAGTCAAGTTTTATCATCGTGATATTCGCAAAATCCTTAAAGAACTAGATACGCAAAGGGCATCAGGACCGGACGGAATACCTGCCATCGTGCTAAAGAACTGCGCCAACGAACTAACACCCGTTTTTTCCAGGCTTTTTTCTCTTTCTTACAGAAAAAGGATTTACCCATCCTCTTGGAAAGTCGCTCGAGTGCAACCTGTTCCAAAAAAAGGCAAGAAAACCACGCCCTCAAACTATCGCCCAATTGCCTTGCTTCAAATAATCTCCAAAGTCATGGAACGTGTAGTCAACCAGCAACTACTCAAGTACCTCGAGAGCAACAGAATAATCAGCGATAATCAATACGGCTTTCGCAAAGAGAGATCGACAGGAGATATATTGGCCTATGACACTCATATATGGAGTAGGGCAATTGAAGACTACGGAGAGTCTCGAGCGATTGCGTTGGATATTTCAACGGCATTCGACAGAGTTTAGCATGACGGACTGCTCAACAAACTGCCGTCCTTGGGACTGCCCGCCTCTCTCTGCAGCTGGCTGGCCAGTTTCCTTAAGAACCGATCCCTACACGTTGCAGTCGATGGACACATCTCGGACACATTCACCATCAACGCGGGCGTGCCTCAGGGCGTAATACTTTTGCCAACTCTGTTCCTCATCTATATTAATGACCTGCTGATCGCAATGAATAATCCTGTTTACAGTTTTGCGGATGACAGTACCCTTGTCTCCCACTTTAGATCAGAAAAACCCTTACCAGCGACTGAGACTCATCACCGCAGACAGGAGCCGATTACAGCAATTAATCAAGACCTGGCGAAAGTGCAAACTTGGGGCGACCGAAATTTGGTCCAGTTCAATGCAGCAAAGACCCAAGCAGCAACGTTTACTAAGAGGGCCAATACAGCGGACCCTGACATCTTTATGGCAGGATCGACCATTCCTTCGTCCTCGTCAATCGGGCTGCTGGGTGTCTCGGTCAACAGCAATATGTCATGGCATGACCATGTTGCTAACATCGCAAAATCAGCCTCCCAGAAGCTTGGTGCGCTATTTCGCAACAAAAAACTCTATACACCGCAGCAGTTGCTCTTGCTGTACAAAGCGCAAATAAGACCGTGCTTAGAATATTGCTCACATATCTGGGGTGCCGCACCAAAGCATACCCTAAAGCTGCTGGATTCCATTCAGAAGAGGGCTGTGCGTCTCGTCGGGGATCCGGAGTTGACCCGGAAACTGGATAGTCTGGAACATCGCAGACATGGCCGATATGTCTCTGTTTTACAGATACTTTCACGGCAGATGTTCCCAGGATTTGGCCCGCATCATCCCGTCCCTGGCAACTCCTGTCAGACAGTCCCGACAGACGGCAGGAGCGCACCAGTTCGTCGTACAACTAGAAACACCTAGAACATCGCTTTACCAGAACTCCTTTGTCTGGCGCACTGCATCACTGTGGAACTCACTTCCAGGACATCTGTTTCCCACTAATTACAACCTACAAATATTCAAGAACCGTGTCAATCAACATCTTCGCGCACACACCGCTCGTCTGGCGCCATAGGATCTCCCTTTAGTGTGTGAAAAAAAACTAATTTCTAATTTAAAATATCAAACAAGAATGACATAATTATCAAAAGCATAAAATGTTTCCAGACAAGCAGAGTTGCCAACTGCCAAAGATCTATCACGGAGGTAGGATGAAAGCCAGGCCAAGAGGCATCCACTCAAGCCAACAGATGCAAGCTTTGCTATGAGGATTTCGTAGTTGACCCAAAATATTTACAAGTTCTTATAAGTAACCCCAAAATTTTCAAGGCGGGGTGCCACCATCGAGCCAGATTCAGTGCGTCGTGTTAGTCAGGAGATGCGGGCTTTCTTAAGGAGGACCGGCATCCTGGAGGTTCTCTAATGCGGGCTGTGGGCACAACGGGCCCAATTGGTGACCTAAGTGCAAGGCCTGCTATGGGCCACCCCTTTTATACTGATACTGATAAGGTTTGACAGTAAGTTAAATTTTAACAATTACATTGAGGATGTAGCACGGTGTGTGCTACATCCTCAATGTATTTTAGTTTATTTTATTTTTATTTATTATAAATAAAATAAAATAAAAATGTAATTGTTAAAATTTAACTTAATGTCAAACCTTATCAGTATCAGTATAGAAGGGGTGGCCCGTAGCAGGCCTTGCACTTAGGCCACCAATTGGGCCCGTTGTGCCCCCAGCCCGCATTAGAGAACCAGGATGTCGGTCCTCCTTAAGAAAGTCTGCATCTCATGACTAACACGACGTACTGAATCTGGCTCGATCGACGTCACGCCAAAGATTCTGAATCTTACCCACGCGAAGGCGGGGCATTCCGTAAGTAGATGGTATGGGGTCTCGTCGCCCTCCATGCACATCTACAATCCCCCTCCTCTGCAATTCTCAGCAGGGTTAGGTGCCGTCTAAGCCTACAGTGCCCTGTGTAGAATCCTACCAGGTAGGCACAACCAACGAATATTATAGTACACAATAGAAAACTCATCCCATGTTAAAAATTTGTATCTCCTATGGAAGCAGACTTTTCGAGCCTGCTTCCATTGAGCGAGTCTCGTCGTAAAAGCGACCGCGTGCCCGGCCACGTTGCCAAATTTGTGCGGTTGAAATTTGCCCGGCGGCGTGGCGTCAAAGATAATAGATAATTCTACTAGGAAAATATTTGTTGGTCGTGTCGTGTTGTCACGCAGTCACAGAATAGCCAAGAATCTATTCTGTGACGCAGTAGCGACTTGAGTAGCAAGCGTGCAGGAGTAGGCGAAAAGCAGTTTTCATTTACGTATACCTAAAATAATTATTATTGAGATTTTGAGATATTAAATTGTAATCTAGGTATGGCTTCAAATGCTGGCCATTTATGCCAATATTTAACATTTTACCAATGGGTGATATTCATAAAATTTAGGCAAATGCTTTTACTTAATTTTTTGAAATAAACATACAAATTACGAACATCCAACAAGGATAGGTAAAGAGCAAAAGCAAATGCTTTATTTTATATATTATTGTTAAAGATTTAGAAATAATGGTTATTTTTGTTCAACAATAATTATAGACATCGTTGCCAAACAACGTTATCTTAAAGTTAAGGTAAATTCGAACCTAACAACTATTACCTGTACTATTACATTTTCATTGGTTATATGTGAACAAATAATTTATTTTGGGTGCTAAGTTCTTTACGCACATCATTGTAAAAAGTATATAATTTGGCGATTTCAGGTTGGCCAACACATTTTTTTTCATGACACACTGGGGAGTAGTGATCGGCCGATATGCTTTTTTTTGCCGATACCGATATTTTATCGGTATCGGCACGAAATTTTAAAACATTGATTATAAAAATTATTTAATATTAATAATATAGTATTTAATATACATACATACTAGGGTAAGTCAAACATCTAAATAGTGGCAAATTTGCAAACATTAAAGAGATCCGCCAGCACCGCATTCTTCTTTTTGGGAGTCATATGAGAAAGTTTTGTAAGTGAACCATCAAAAAAAAGTAAAGGTATTGAAACAAAATAGAAAAACTGGAAAGGAAGGAAATTAGTTTGTACCTATCAACTTCCGCAATTGACAGAAATGAATCTCCATTTGAATGGTGGGATTTCAATAAAAAGGATATGCCTTTACTTAAAGATCAAGCAGATATATTTTTATCTGCCCCTTCTGCAAGCGTCTTTAGTGAACAAATTTTCTCCGATGCTGGCAACATTTGTTGTATTAGAAGAAATAGATTGATCCCTGAGCTGAGCGTGCTGAAATCCTGATCTTTTTGCATCGCAATTTGAAAAAGTTAATTTTTGATTACTAGTTAGTAGTTTATACTACATTACGTCATGAATAATCACATGTTATTTCCTGTTTAGTGTAGAGGAAATGCATAAGTGCACTTTATTTGCAATGTTAAATTATTGATGCTGTGTTATTTAAAGTAATGGAAATTAATTTAAAAGTAATTTGATTGTTTTTTTTATTACAAGAAATTATAATATTAGATTTGTATTTCAAAATAGATAAAATAAATCTGCTTAAATTAAAAAAATGCCGATTATCGGCAAAATTTGCCTAAGTGCACTTTATTTGCAATGTTAAACTCTTGATGCTGTGTTATTTAAAATAATAAAAATTAATTTAAAATTAATTTGATTGTTTTTTTTGTTGTATTACAAGAAATTATAATACTAGATTTATATTTCAAAATGAATATAATAAAATTGCTTTAATTTAAAAAATGCCGATCGGCAAAATTTTACCGATGCCGATTATCGGCAAAATTTGCCGATATGCCGATACGATACCGATACACCGATATTTATATCGGTATCGGCCGATCACTATTACAGACATAAAGTTTTATTAATTGAACAGATTGTAACTAACATTTATATGTTTTGTAAATCACATTAGATAAAAACAAAAAAAAAGGACAGCAAAAATTAAACAACCTTAAACATCAATAAAAAATATATTTCGTCAATAATAAAACAATTTAGATAGGTAAATATTACAGGTAAGATTTCGACAGATTTTTAAAGTAAGAATTTTTTGGAACTAAAATAGTAAAGTACGTTTTCAAAAACACTTTCTTACTTAAAAAAAAAGTATTAGTCGAATATTTAGGTATTTACGACAAAACCTTAATAAGTTTAGCAGTTTAGCTCCTCTGCTTTGGTTAATTTATTGTACAGTTTGTTTACGTATAATGTTGCCCCCTCTGACTTATTTATGTTTCGAACTTGAAAAAATACTGAATTTAATAGTTTTAAATATTATGTACCTATGTTACAGTTTTTGTCGAATAAGATTAGATAATCTATAAAATGCCGACATAATGCATTTACGACTTTTTTATTTTTATGTTATTTAATAATATAATATATTCTATTTTATAGGAATAGAGTAATAATCATGGATGTTGTTATTATACATGTAGTATTTTTACATTGTCTCCGGACCTATACCCACCTATGCAAATTTTCAGCTCGATATGACAATTTAAATTCGAAACTTGGCCCCTATTTCCTAAATGAGGTAATTTACCGGCTTAAAACCACGATATTTTTATATTGATTTCGGACCCATATACGTATGCAAATTTTCAGCTTCATACGACAATTTAAGTTCCGGATTTGACCCCCTTCTCCTAAATACGACCCTGTACCAGCTTAAAAACACGATAATTTTCCATTCTTGAGGCACTTATATACGTATGCAAATTCAGAGCTCGATAGAATTTAAATTGAAAATTCGGCCCCCTTCTCCTAAATACGGGCCTGTTCCAGCTCAAAAATACTATAATAATTTTATAATGTCTCCGGACCAAAAAACGTATGCAAATTTAATGCTCGATACAATTTAAATTTAAAATTTGGCACCCCTTCTCCCGAATACGGGTCTGTTCCAGCTCAAAAATACTATAATAATTTTAAAATGTATCCGGACTAAAAAACATATGCAAATTTAATGCTCGATACAATTTAAAATTTGGCCCCCTTCTCCTGAATACGGGTCTGTTCCAGCTCAAAAATACTATAATAATTTTACAATG